>JAJAQA010000022.1:1616715-1629215 GCA_021464565.1 Rutilus rutilus | reverse complement strand
TGCGTTAGTGACGCTTCAGTGTTCTCAGGCGCAGTGCCAGCTGTAAACACACGTGTGCAGTGAGTGTGTGTTAGTGACGCTTCAGTGTTCTCAGGCGCAGTGCCAGCTGTAAACACACGTGTGCAGTGAGTGTGTGTTAGTGACGCTTCAGTGTTCTCAGGCGCAGTGCCAGCTGTAAACACACGCGTGCAGTGAGTGTGTGTTAGTGGCGCTTCAGTGTTCTCAGGCGCAGTGCCAGCTGTAAACACACGTGTGCAGTGAGTGTGTGTTAGTGACGCTTCAGTGTTCTCAGACGCAGTGCCAGCTGTAAACACACGTGTGCAGTGAGTGTGTGTTAGTGACGCTTCAGTGTTCTCAGGCGCAGTGCCAGCTGTAAACACACGCGTGCAGTGAGTGTGTGTTAGTGACGCTTCAGTGTTCTCAGGCGCAGTGCCAGCTGTAAACACACGTGTGCAGTGAGTGTGTGTTAGTGTCGCTTCAGTGTTCTCAGACGCAGTGCCAGCTGTAAACACACGCGTGCAGTGAGTGTGTGTTAGTGTCGCTTCAGTGTTCTCAGGCGCAGTGCCAGCTGTAAACACACGCGTGCAGTGAGTGTGTGTTAGTGGCGCTTCAGTGTTCTCAGGCGCAGTGCCAGCTGTAAACACACGTGTGCAGTGAGTGTGTGTTAGTGACGCTTCAGTGTTCTCAGGCGCAGTGCCAGCTGTAAACACACGCGTGCAGTGAGTGTGTGTTAGTGGCGCTTCTGTGTTCTCAGGCGCAGTGCCAGCTGTAAACACACGCGTGCAGTGAGTGTGTGTTAGTGACGCTTCAGTGTTCTCAGGCGCAGTGCCAGCTGTAAACACACGCGTGCAGTGAGTGTGTGTTAGTGACGCTTCAGTGTTCTCAGGCGCAGTGCCAGCTGTAAACACACGTGTGCAGTGAGTGTGTGTTAGTGTCGCTTCAGTGTTCTCAGACGCAGTGCCAGCTGTAAACACACGTGTGCAGTGAGTGTGTGTTAGTGACGCTTCAGTGTTCTCAGGCGCAGTGCCAGCTGTAAACACACGTGTGCAGTGAGTGTGTGTTAGTGGCGCTTCAGTGTTCTCAGACGCAGTGCCAGCTGTAAACACACGTGTGCAGTGAGTGTGTGTTAGTGTCGCTTCAGTGTTCTCAGACGCAGTGCCAGCTGTAAACACACGTGTGCAGTGAGTGTGTGTTAGTGGCGCTTCAGTGTTCTCAGGCGCAGTGCCAGCTGTAAACACACGTGTGCAGTGAGTGTGTGTTAGTGTCGCTTCAGTGTTCTCAGACGCAGTGCCAGCTGTAAACACACGTGTGCAGTGAGTGTGTGTTAGTGGCGCTTCAGTGTTCTCAGGCGCAGTGCCAGCTGTAAACACACGTGTGCAGTGAGTGTGTGTTAGTGACGCTTCAGTGTTCTCAGGCGCAGTGCCAGCTGTAAACACACGCCTGCAGTGAGTGTGTGTTAGTGGCGCTTCTGTGTTCTCAGGCGCAGTGCCAGCTGTAAACACACGCGTGCAGTGAGTGTGTGTTAGTGACGCTTCAGTGTTCTCAGGCGCAGTGCCAGCTGTAAACACACGCCTGCAGTGAGTGTGTGTTAGTGACGCTTCAGTGTTCTCAGGCGCAGTGCCAGCTGTAAACACACGTGTGCAGTGAGTGTGTGTTAGTGTCGCTTCAGTGTTCTCAGACGCAGTGCCAGCTGTAAACACACGTGTGCAGTGAGTGTGTGTTAGTGACGCTTCAGTGTTCTCAGGCGCAGTGCCAGCTGTAAACACACGCGTGCAGTGAGTGTGTGTTAGTGACGCTTCAGTGTTCTCAGGCGCAGTGCCAGCTGTAAACACACGTGTGCAGTGAGTGTGTGTTAGTGTCGCTTCAGTGTTCTCAGACGCAGTGCCAGCTGTAAACACACGCCTGTAGTGAGTGTGTGTTAGTGTCGCTTCAGTGTTCTCAGGCGCAGTGCCAGCTGTAAACACACGCGTGCAGTGAGTGTGTGTTAGTGGCGCTTCAGTGTTCTCAGGCGCAGTGCCAGCTGTAAACACACGTGTGCAGTGAGTGTGTGTTAGTGTCGCTTCAGTGTTCTCAGGCGCAGTGCCAGCTGTAAACACACGCGTGCAGTGAGTGTGTGTTAGTGGCGCTTCAGTGTTCTCAGGCGCAGTGCCAGCTGTAAACACACGCGTGCAGTGAGTGTGTGTTAGTGACGCTTCAGTGTTCTCAGGCGCAGTGCCAGCTGTAAACACACGTGTGCACTGAGTGTGTGTTAGTGTCGTTTCAGTGTTCTCAGGCGCAGTGCCAGCTGTAAACACACGTGTGCAGTGAGTGTGTGTTAGTGGCGCTTCAGTGTTCTCAGGCGCAGTGCCAGCTGTAAACACACGCGTGCAGTGAGTGTGTGTTAGTGACGCTTCAGTGTTCTCAGGCGCAGTGCCAGCTGTAAACACACGTGTGCAGTGAGTGTGTGTTAGTGGCGCTTCAGTGTTCTCAGGCGCAGTGCCAGCTGTAAACACACGCGTGCAGTGAGTGTGTGTTAGTGTCGCTTCAGTGTTCTCAGGCGCAGTGCCAGCTGTAAACACACGCGTGCAGTGAGTGTGTGTTAGTGTCGCTTCAGTGTTCTCAGGCGCAGTGCCAGCTGTAAACACACGCGTGCAGTGAGTGTGTGTTAGTGTCGCTTCAGTGTTCTCAGGCGCAGTGCCAGCTGTAAACACACGCGTGCAGTGAGTGTGTGTTAGTGTCGCTTCAGTGTTCTCAGGCGCAGTGCCAGCTGTAAACACACGTGTGCAGTGAGTGTGTGTTAGTGTCGCTTCAGTGTTCTCAGGCGCAGTGCCAGCTGTAAACACACG
The DNA here is from genome assembly GCA_021464565.1 of Rutilus rutilus. Classification (NCBI taxonomy): domain Eukaryota; kingdom Metazoa; phylum Chordata; class Actinopteri; order Cypriniformes; family Leuciscidae; genus Rutilus; species Rutilus rutilus. The sequence goes on along the minus strand of JAJAQA010000022.1, from coordinate 1,626,390 downwards.
CGTGCAGTGAGTGTGTGTTAGTGTCGCTTCAGTGTTCTCAGGCGCAGTGCCAGCTGTAAACACACGCGTGCAGTGAGTGTGTGTTAGTGACGCTTCAGTGTTCTCAGGCGCAGTGCCAGCTGTAAACACACGCGTGCAGTGAGTGTGTGTTAGTGTCGCTTCAGTGTTCTCAGACGCAGTGCCAGCTGTAAACACGCGTGTGCAGTGAGTGTGTGTTAGTGGCGCTTCAGTGTTCTCAGACGCAGTGCCAGCTGTAAACACACGCGTGCAGTGAGTGTGTGTTAGTGGCGCTTCAGTGTTCTCAGGCGCAGTGCCAGCTGTAAACACACGCGTGCAGTGAGTGTGTGTTAGTGTCGCTTCAGTGTTCTCAGGCGCAGTGCCAGCTGTAAACACACGTGTGCAGTGAGTGTGTGTTAGTGTCGCTTCAGTGTTCTCAGGCGCAGTGCCAGCTGTAAACACACGCGTGCAGTGAGTGTGTGTTAGTGTCGCTTCAGTGTTCTCAGGCGCAGTGCCAGCTGTAAACACACGTGTGCAGTGAGTGTGTGTTAGTGGCGCTTCAGTGTTCTCAGGCGCAGTGCCAGCTGTAAACACACGCGTGCAGTGAGTGTGTGTTAGTGGCGCTTCAGTGTTCTCAGACGCAGTGCCAGCTGTAAACACGCGCGTGCAGTGAGTGTGTGTTAGTGGCGCTTCAGTGTTCTCAGACGCAGTGCCAGCTGTAAACACACGCGTGCAGTGAGTGTGTGTTAGTGGCGCTTCAGTGTTCTCAGGCGCAGTGCCAGCTGTAAACACACGCGTGCAGTGAGTGTGTGTTAGTGTCGCTTCAGTGTTCTCAGGCGCAGTGCCAGCTGTAAACACACGTGTGCAGTGAGTGTGTGTTAGTGTCGCTTCAGTGTTCTCAGGCGCAGTGCCAGCTGTAAACACACGCGTGCAGTGAGTGTGTGTTAGTGTCGCTTCAGTGTTCTCAGGCGCAGTGCCAGCTGTAAACACACGCGTGCAGTGAGTGTGTGTTAGTGACGCTTCAGTGTTCTCAGGCGCAGTGCCAGCTGTAAACACACGCGTGCAGTGAGTGTGTGTTAGTGTCGCTTCAGTGTTCTCAGACGCAGTGCCAGCTGTAAACACACGCGTGCAGTGAGTGTGTGTTAGTGGCGCTTCAGTGTTCTCAGGCGCAGTGCCAGCTGTAAACACACGTGTGCAGTGAGTGTGTGTTAGTGGCGCTTCAGTGTTCTCAGACGCAGTGCCAGCTGTAAACACACGCGTGCAGTGAGTATGTGTTAGTGACGCTTCAGTGTTCTCAGGCGCAGTGCCAGCTGTAAACACACGTGTGCAGTGAGTGTGTGTTAGTGTCGCTTCAGTGTTCTCAGGCGCAGTGCCAGCTGTAAACACACGTGTGCAGTGAGTGTGTGTTAGTGACGCTTCAGTGTTCTCAGGCGCAGTGCCAGCTGTAAACACACGTGTGCAGTGAGTGTGTGTTAGTGACGCTTCAGTGTTCTCAGGCGCAGTGCCAGCTGTAAACACACGTGTGCAGTGAGTGTGTGTTAGTGACGCTTCAGTGTTCTCAGGCGCAGTGCCAGCTGTAAACACACGCGTGCAGTGAGTGTGTGTTAGTGACGCTTCAGTGTTCTCAGACGCAGTGCCAGCTGTAAACACACGCGTGCAGTGAGTGTGTGTTAGTGGCGCTTCAGTGTTCTCAGGCGCAGTGCCAGCTGTAAACACACGGGTGCAGTGAGTGTGTGTTAGTGGCGCTTCAGTGTTCTCAGGCGCAGTGCCAGCTGTAAACACACGTGTGCAGTGAGTGTGTGTTAGTGGCGCTTCAGTGTTCTCAGGCGCAGTGCCAGCTGTAAACACACGTGTGCAGTGAGTGTGTGTTAGTGACGCTTCAGTGTTCTCAGGCGCAGTGCCAGCTGTAAACACACGCGTGCAGTGAGTGTGTGTTAGTGACGCTTCAGTGTTCTCAGACGCAGTGCCAGCTGTAAACACACGTGTGCAGTGAGTGTGTGTTAGTGACGCTTCAGTGTTCTCAGGCGCAGTGCCAGCTGTAAACACACGCGTGCAGTGAGTGTGTGTTAGTGACGCTTCAGTGTTCTCAGGCGCAGTGCCAGCTGTAAACACACGTGTGCAGTGAGTGTGTGTTAGTGACGCTTCAGTGTTCTCAGACGCAGTGCCAGCTGTAAACACACGTGTGCAGTGAGTGTGTGTTAGTGACGCTTCAGTGTTCTCAGGCGCAGTGCCAGCTGTAAACACACGCGTGCAGTGAGTGTGTGTTAGTGACGCTTCAGTGTTCTCAGACGCAGTGCCAGCTGTAAACACACGTGTGCAGTGAGTGTGTGTTAGTGACGCTTCAGTGTTCTCAGGCGCAGTGCCAGCTGTAAACACACGCGTGCAGTGAGTGTGTGTTAGTGGCGCTTCAGTGTTCTCAGGCGCAGTGCCAGCTGTAAACACACGTGTGCAGTGAGTGTGTGTTAGTGGCGCTTCAGTGTTCTCAGGCGCAGTGCCAGCTGTAAACACACGTGTGCAGTGAGTGTGTGTTAGTGGCGCTTCAGTGTTCTCAGGCGCAGTGCCAGCTGTAAACACACGCGTGCAGTGAGTGTGTGTTAGTGACGCTTCAGTGTTCTCAGGCGCAGTGCCAGCTGTAAACACACGTGTGCAGTGAGTGTGTGTTAGTGTCGCTTCAGTGTTCTCAGGCGCAGTGCCAGCTGTAAACACACGTGTGCAGTGAGTGTGTGTTAGTGGCGCTTCAGTGTTCTCAGGCGCAGTGCCAGCTGTAAACACACGTGTGCAGTGAGTGTGTGTTAGTGGCGCTTCAGTGTTCTCAGGCGCAGTGCCAGCTGTAAACACACGCTTGCAGTGAGTGTGTGTTAGTGGCGCTTCAGTGTTCTCAGGCGCAGTGCCAGCTGTAAACACACGCGTGCAGTGAGTGTGTGTTAGTGGCGCTTCAGTGTTCTCAGGCGCAGTGCCAGCTGTAAACACACGCGTGCAGTGAGTGTGTGTTAGTGGCGCTTCAGTGTTCTCAGGCGCAGTGCCAGCTGTAAACACACGCCTGCAGTGAGTGTGTGTTAGTGGCGCTTCAGTGTTCTCAGGCGCAGTGCCAGCTGTAAACACACGCGTGCAGTGAGTGTGTGTTAGTGGCGCTTCAGTGTTCTCAGACGCAGTGCCAGCTGTAAACACACGTGTGCAGTGAGTGTGTGTTAGTGGCGCTTCAGTGTTCTCAGGCGCAGTGCCAGCTGTAAACACACGCGTGCAGTGAGTGTGTGTTAGTGTCGCTTCAGTGTTCTCAGACGCAGTGCCAGCTGTAAACACACGTGTGCAGTGAGTGTGTGTTAGTGGCGCTTCAGTGTTCTCAGGCGCAGTGCCAGCTGTAAACACACGCGTGCAGTGAGTGTGTGTTAGTGGCGCTTCAGTGTTCTCAGACGCAGTGCCAGCTGTAAACACACGCGTGCAGTGAGTGTGTGTTAGTGGCGCTTCAGTGTTCTCAGGCGCAGTGCCAGCTGTAAACACACGCGTGCAGTGAGTGTGTGTTAGTGTCGCTTCAGTGTTCTCAGGCGCAGTGCCAGCTGTAAACACACGCGTGCAGTGAGTGTGTGTTAGTGTCGCTTCAGTGTTCTCAGGCGCAGTGCCAGCTGTAAACACACGTGTGCAGTGAGTGTGTGTTAGTGGCGCTTCAGTGTTCTCAGGCGCAGTGCCAGCTGTAAACACACGCGTGCAGTGAGTGTGTGTTAGTGTCGCTTCAGTGTTCTCAGGCGCAGTGCCAGCTGTAAACACACGCGTGCAGTGAGTGTGTGTTAGTGACGCTTCAGTGTTCTCAGGCGCAGTGCCAGCTGTAAACACACGCGTGCAGTGAGTGTGTGTTAGTGTCGCTTCAGTGTTCTCAGACGCAGTGCCAGCTGTAAACACACGCGTGCAGTGAGTGTGTGTTTAGTGGCGCTTCAGTGTTCTCAGGCGCAGTGCCAGCTGTAAACACACGTGTGCAGTGAGTGTGTGTTAGTGGCGCTTCAGTGTTCTCAGACGCAGTGCCAGCTGTAAACACACGCGTGCAGTGAGTATGTGTTAGTGACGCTTCAGTGTTCTCAGGCGCAGTGCCAGCTGTAAACACACGTGTGCAGTGAGTGTGTGTTAGTGACGCTTCAGTGTTCTCAGGCGCAGTGCCAGCTGTAAACACACGTGTGCAGTGAGTGTGTGTTAGTGACGCTTCAGTGTTCTCAGGCGCAGTGCCAGCTGTAAACACACGTGTGCAGTGAGTGTGTGTTAGTGACGCTTCAGTGTTCTCAGGCGCAGTGCCAGCTGTAAACACACGTGTGCAGTGAGTGTGTGTTAGTGACGCTTCAGTGTTCTCAGGCGCAGTGCCAGCTGTAAACACACGTGTGCAGTGAGTGTGTGTTAGTGACGCTTCAGTGTTCTCAGACGCAGTGCCAGCTGTAAACACACGTGTGCAGTGAGTGTGTGTTAGTGACGCTTCAGTGTTCTCAGGCGCAGTGCCAGCTGTAAACACACGCGTGCAGTGAGTGTGTGTTAGTGTCGCTTCAGTGTTCTCAGACGCAGTGCCAGCTGTAAACACACGTGTGCAGTGAGTGTGTGTTAGTGACGCTTCAGTGTTCTCAGGCGCAGTGCCAGCTGTAAACACACGCGTGCAGTGAGTGTGTGGTTAGTGGCGCTTCAGTGTTCTCAGGCGCAGTGCCAGCTGTAAACACACGTGTGCAGTGAGTGTGTGTTAGTGTCGCTTCAGTGTTCTCAGGCGCAGTGCCAGCTGTAAACACACGTGTGCAGTGAGTGTGTGTTAGTGGCGCTTCAGTGTTCTCAGGCGCAGTGCCAGCTGTAAACACACGTGTGCAGTGAGTGTGTGTTAGTGGCGCTTCAGTGTTCTCAGGCGCAGTGCCAGCTGTAAACACACGCCTGCAGTGAGTGTGTGTTAGTGGCGCTTCAGTGTTCTCAGGCGCAGTGCCAGCTGTAAACACACGCGTGCAGTGTGTGTGTTAGTGGCGCTTCAGTGTTCTCAGGCGCAGTGCCAGCTGTAAACACACGCGTGCAGTGAGTGTGTGTTAGTGGCGCTTCAGTGTTCTCAGGCGCAGTGCCAGCTGTAAACACACGCGTGCAGTGAGTGTGTGTTAGTGGCGCTTCAGTGTTCTCAGGCGCAGTGCCAGCTGTAAACACACGCGTGCAGTGTGTGTGTGTGTTAGTGGCGCTTCAGTGTTCTCAGACGCAGTGCCAGCTGTAAACACACGTGTGCAGTGAGTGTGTGTTAGTGGCGCTTCAGTGTTCTCAGGCGCAGTGCCAGCTGTAAACACACGCGTGCAGTGAGTGTGTGTTAGTGGCGCTTCAGTGTTCTCAGACGCAGTGCCAGCTGTAAACACACGTGTGCAGTGAGTGTGTGTTAGTGGCGCTTCAGTGTTCTCAGGCGCAGTGCCAGCTGTAAACACACGCGTGCAGTGAGTGTGTGTTAGTGGCGCTTCAGTGTTCTCAGGCGCAGTGCCAGCTGTAAACACACGCGTGCAGTGAGTGTGTGTTAGTGTCGCTTCAGTGTTCTCAGGCGCAGTGCCAGCTGTAAACACACGCGTGCAGTGAGTGTGTGTTAGTGTCGCTTCAGTGTTCTCAGGCGCAGTGCCAGCTGTAAACACACGCGTGCAGTGAGTGTGTGTTAGTGGCGCTTCAGTGTTCTCAGGCGCAGTGCCAGCTGTAAACACACGTGTGCAGTGAGTGTGTGTTAGTGGCGCTTCAGTGTTCTCAGGCGCAGTGCCAGCTGTAAACACACGTGTGCAGTGAGTGTGTGTTAGTGTCGCTTCAGTGTTCTCAGGCGCAGTGCCAGCTGTAAACACACGTGTGCAGTGAGTGTGTGTTAGTGGCGCTTCAGTGTTCTCAGACGCAGTGCCAGCTGTAAACACACGTGTGCAGTGAGTGTGTGTTAGTGGCGCTTCAGTGTTCTCAGGCGCAGTGCCAGCTGTAAACACACGTGTGCAGTGAGTGTGTGTTAGTGGCGCTTCAGTGTTCTCAGGCGCAGTGCCAGCTGTAAACACACGTGTGCAGTGAGTGTGTGTTAGTGGCGCTTCAGTGTTCTCAGGCGCAGTGCCAGCTGTAAACACACGCCTGCAGTGAGTGTGTGTTAGTGGCGCTTCAGTGTTCTCAGGCGCAGTGCCAGCTGTAAACACACGTGTGCAGTGAGTGTGTGTTAGTAGCGCTTCAGTGTTCTCAGGCGCAGTGCCAGCTGTAAACACACGCGTGCAGTGAGTGTGTGTTAGTGCGCTTCAGTGTTCTCAGGACGCAGTGCCAGCTGTAAACACACGTGTGCAGTGAGTGTGTGTTAGTGTCGCTTCAGTGTTCTCAGGCGCAGTGCCAGCTGTAAACACACGTGTGCAGTGAGTGTGTGTTAGTGGCGCTTCAGTGTTCTCAGGACGCAGTGCCAGCTGTAAACACACGTGTGCAGTGAGTGTGTGTTAGTGGCGCTTCAGTGTTCTCAGGCGCAGTGCCAGCTGTAAACACACGTGTGCAGTGAGTGTGTGTTAGTGGCGCTTCAGTGTTCTCAGACGCAGTGCCAGCTGTAAACACACGTGTGCAGTGAGTGTGTGTTAGTGGCGCTTCAGTGTTCTCAGGCGCAGTGCCAGCTGTAAACACACGCTGTGCAGTGAGTGTGTGTTAGTGGCGCTTCAGTGTTCTCAGGCGCAGTGCCAGCTGTAAACACACGTGTGCAGTGAGTGTGTGTTAGTGGCGCTTCAGTGTTCTCAGGCGCAGTGCCAGCTGTAAACACACGTGTGCAGTGAGTGTGTGTTAGTGACGCTTCAGTGTTCTCAGGCGCAGTGCCAGCTGTAAACACACGCGTGCAGTGAGTGTGTGTTAGTGCGCTTCAGTGTTCTCAGACGCAGTGCCAGCTGTAAACACACGTGTGCAGTGAGTGTGTGTTAGTGTCGCTTCAGTGTTCTCAGGCGCAGTGCCAGCTGTAAACACACGTGTGCAGTGAGTGTGTGTTAGTGGCGCTTCAGTGTTCTCAGGCGCAGTGCCAGCTGTAAACACACGTGTGCAGTGAGTGTGTGTTAGTGGCGCTTCAGTGTTCTCAGACGCAGTGCCAGCTGTAAACACACGTGTGCAGTGAGTGTGTGTTAGTGGCGCTTCAGTGTTCTCAGGCGCAGTGCCAGCTGTAAACACACGTGTGCAGTGAGTGTGTGTTAGTGGCGCTTCAGTGTTCTCAGACGCAGTGCCAGCTGTAAACACACGCGTGCAGTGAGTGTGTGTTAGTGGCGCTTCAGTGTTCTCAGGCGCAGTGCCAGCTGTAAACACACGTGTGCAGTGAGTGTGTGTTAGTGGCGCTTCAGTGTTCTCAGGCGCAGTGCCAGCTGTAAACACACGTGTGCAGTGAGTGTGTGTTAGTGGCGCTTCAGTGTTCTCAGGCGCAGTGCCAGCTGTAAACACACGTGTGCAGTGAGTGTGTGTTAGTGGCGCTTCAGTGTTCTCAGGCGCAGTGCCAGCTGTAAACACACGCCTGCAGTGAGTGTGTGTTAGTGGCGCTTCAGTGTTCTCAGGCGCAGTGCCAGCTGTAAACACACGCCTGCAGTGAGTGTGTGTTAGTGGCGCTTCAGTGTTCTCAGGCGCAGTGCCAGCTGTAAACACACGTGTGCAGTGAGTGTGTGTTAGTAGGCGCTTCAGTGTTCTCAGGCGCAGTGCCAGCTGTAAACACACGTGTGCAGTGAGTGTGTGTTAGTGGCGCTTCAGTGTTCTCAGGCGCAGTGCCAGCTGTAAACACACGTGTGCAGTGAGTGTGTGTTAGTGGCGCTTCAGTGTTCTCAGGCGCAGTGCCAGCTGTAAACACACGTGTGCAGTGAGTGTGTGTTAGTAGCGCTTCAGTGTTCTCAGGCGCAGTGCCAGCTGTAAACACACGTGTGCAGTGAGTGTGTGTTAGTAGCGCTTCAGTGTTCTCAGGCGCAGTGCCAGCTGTAAACACACGTGTGCAGTGAGTGTGTGTTAGTAGCGCTTCAGTGTTCTCAGGCGCAGTGCCAGCTGTAAACACACGTGTGCAGTGAGTGTGTGTTAGTGGCGCTTCAGTGTTCTCAGGCGCAGTGCCAGCTGTAAACACACGTGTGCAGTGAGTGTGTGTTAGTGGCGCTTCAGTGTTCTCAGGCGCAGTGCCAGCTGTAAACACACGCCTGCAGTGAGTGTGTGTTAGTGGCGCTTCAGTGTTCTCAGGCGCAGTGCCAGCTGTAAACACACGCGTGCAGTGAGTGTGTGTTAGTGACGCTTCAGTGTTCTCAGACGCAGTGCCAGCTGTAAACACACGTGTGCAGTGAGTGTGTGTTAGTGACGCTTCAGTGTTCTCAGGCGCAGTGCCAGCTGTAAACACACGTGTGCAGTGAGTGTGTGTTAGTGACGCTTCAGTGTTCTCAGACGCAGTGCCAGCTGTAAACACACGTGTGCAGTGAGTGTGTGTTAGTGACGCTTCAGTGTTCTCAGGCGCAGTGCCAGCTGTAAACACACGCGTGCAGTGAGTGTGTGTTAGTGTCGCTTCAGTGTTCTCAGGCGCAGTGCCAGCTGTAAACACACGCGTGCAGTGAGTGTGTGTTAGTGGCGCTTCAGTGTTCTCAGGCGCAGTGCCAGCTGTAAACACACGTGTGCAGTGAGTGTGTGTTAGTGGCGCTTCAGTGTTCTCAGGCGCAGTGCCAGCTGTAAACACACGCCTGCAGTGAGTGTGTGTTAGTGGCGCTTCAGTGTTCTCAGGCGCAGTGCCAGCTGTAAACACACGTGTGCAGTGAGTGTGTGTTAGTAGCGCTTCAGTGTTCTCAGGCGCAGTGCCAGCTGTAAACACACGTGTGCAGTGAGTGTGTGTTAGTGGCGCTTCAGTGTTCTCAGGCGCAGTGCCAGCTGTAAACACACGTGTGCAGTGAGTGTGTGTTAGTAGCGCTTCAGTGTTCTCAGGCGCAGTGCCAGCTGTAAACACACGCCTGCAGTGAGTGTGTGTTAGTGGCGCTTCAGTGTTCTCAGGCGCAGTGCCAGCTGTAAACACACGCGTGCAGTGAGTGTGTGTTAGTGGCGCTTCAGTGTTCTCAGGCGCAGTGCCAGCTGTAAACACACGTGTGCAGTGAGTGTGTGTTAGTGACGTCACTCTCTAAATGAACAGATTAATGCACTCAAAAAACACTTAAATTTACTCTAAATTCATTGGGCTCCATAAAAGGAGCCGCAGTCCCCATTACTCCTGCTCCTTCTGCTGGTCTCTGGGATCACCTGATCTCTCCGGTCACCTGATCCCCTGATCTCTGGGTCACCTGATCTCTGGGGTCACCTGATCTCTGGGGTCACCTGATCTCTCCGGTCACCTGATCTCTGGGTCACCTGATCTCTCCGGTCACCTGATCTCTGGGGTCATCTGATCTCTGGGGTCACCTGATCTCTGGGGTCACCTGATCTCTGGGTCACCTGATCTATGGGGTCACCTGATCTCTGGGTCACCTGATCTCTGGGTCACCTGATCTCTGGGGTCACCTGATCTCTGGGTCACCTGATCTCTCTGGTCCTGCAGCTCCAGCCGCTCCTCCTCCAGGTGTAGGGTCAGCTCCTTTATGTGTCGCTCCAGTCTGCGGTTCTGCTGCTGCAGTTCTCCGTTCTCTCTGAGAGAAACACACATCAGACCAGAAGCAGACACACTCAGTGAGATCTGTGTGGTGTGTGTCCTCACTTCTCCTCTCCCAGCAGCCTCTCCTC
>JAJAQA010000022.1:1594215-1609215 GCA_021464565.1 Rutilus rutilus | reverse complement strand
ATCCAGAGAAGCTTCATTCGGGCGTTTCAACTGAGTCACGACTTGCTCAGCTGAATCAGCTCATCCAGAGAAGCTTCATTCAGGCCGTTTCAACTGAGTCACGAGTCGCTCAGCTGAATCAGCTCATCCAGAGAAGCTTCATTCAGGCCGTTTTAACTGAGTCACGAGTCGCTCAGCTGAATCAGCTCATGATCTTACAGAGGATCATGGTCAACATGCTTGCATGCTCACTAGTGTGAATGGTCACTAACAGGTTGGTGTTGGGATGTTTGTACATTCCTCCTCCTCATCGATAAGCACAGTACAGTCAGTGTATATTGACATGTTGATCTCACCATCAGCTGCTCCGCGTGTTCTCTGAGCTGCGTCTCCTGCGCCTCCTTCTGCTGGATGAGGAGGTTGAGCGAGGAGATCTGCTCCTCCAGAGCGCTGGTCTTCTGCAGGAGCTCTGCTTTAGTGTGAGTCAGGTCTGAGATCAGAGTCTGACTGGCTTCTTTCTCCTCCGCCACCTCCAGAACCCTCCGGCCCAGCAGCGCCACACTCTGGACAGATGTTAATCGAGGCGAGAAAGCAGGGTTACAGCTGACATGCGCTGCATTAAATAATTTTTTATTTCATCTTAATGCTTAATACTTAAAGGGGACATATCATGAAAATCTGAGTTTCTCCGTGTGTAAGTGCTATAATCGGGTCCCAGTGCTTATAACAACCCAGAAAACGTGAAAAGTGAAACCCAGTAACTTTGTTTTGGTGAGCCTTTCTCTGCAAGCATGTCTAAAAATAAGCCGATCAGATTTTGCTCTCCTTCTGACGTATGAAGAGGATCTTATTATAATATTCCCGGCCCTTAATCTGCACGTTTACACACACCAGCCGACATTTGGTTCCACAAGCGACAACAGAGACCAGTTCTAACGCAATGATAAAGATCCAGCAAAGCCTGAAACTGTTCTGTGGTTGAGCACAGACGAGCACTGAACACTATTGACCAGAACATGTCACCGCTGTCTTATAAACACCTCAGGAACTGTGGACACTTGTGGAGAAGTTCAACATGATGATGAGATGATCAGTGTAACTCCACAACAACTACACAAATGTCTCCACTAACATTCAGAAGCTCTTCCTGAGTCTCTCCGTAAGGCTGCACTCGCTACTGGTTATTCTGGGATTCTGGATGAGTGAGATTGGCCTGTTTTGCTATTGCCGGAGTTTCTGAAGCTTGTGTAAAGACTCCGCCCTCTTCTGAACGGAGGCGGAGCTAAAGCTCATTTGCATGTAAAGGGACACACATAAAAACGGCACATTTTTGCTCACACCCAAAAAGGAACAAATTTGACAAGCTAAAATAAATGATCTGGAGCTGAATAAATTTGGAGCTGAAATTTCACAGACACATTCTGAGGACACCATAGATTTCTACTACATCTTGTGAAAAGGGGCATGTTTTGTGTCTAATTATTTACTTATGTGGCAAGTAGCCGTGTAATTAGCGAGATAATGTACATCCAGCCGGTTGTTATCTCAGAATAAACCCCCTTCAGGCTGATGCAAGACCTGATCCTTATCACCCTGTCGGGTTTATTCTGAGATAACAACCGGCTGGATGTACATTATCCCTCACATAAACAGCGCTGCTAACCCTTCTTCTAAATTACAGGTGTGAAACATTCCTTTACCCAGGTTAAAAGCGGCGTTTAGCACCATAATAAGTGCAGTGTGAAAAGCGTATAGGCGTGATTTCATGTGTTGGTGTGAGAGTGTGTTGGTGTGAGAGTATGTTGTCAATTTTCAATTTCAATTCAACTTTATTTCGCCATGTATACAGATACTAGGAATTTGATTTGGTCTTCTCCATGCAGGCAACACACAGTAAAACAGAAAGACAAAGAAAACAAAGACGAAAACACAATACAAGGATAAACAGAGACATTATGAGCAATAAGTTAATATGAATGTAGACAGTGTTGTGTTAAATAAAAATAAAGAAAATTGTTGTGAGAGTGTGTTGTTGTGAGTGTGTGTGTGAGTGAGTGTGTGTTGTGTCTCCAGCTGCTTGCCTCTTTGGCCTGACCCGTGGCCTCCCTCAGCTGCTGAACCTCCTGCTGCTGCTCCTCCTGCAGTGTGTGCAGGTCTGAGGCGTGAGCTGAGATCTCCTCCTCCAGAGCTCCTCTCAGGGCCGTCAGCTCCCTCTCCCTGCGCCGTAACACCTCCTCCTGCTCCTCCTGCAGCAGCTGCAGCGCCTGGAACTCACCCCGCAGCACACACAGCTCCTGAGAGACGAGACGCAACACACACACACACACACACAGATCCTGAGAGACAAGAACCAACACACACACACAGCTCCTGAGAGACAAGAAGCAACACACACACACAGCTCCTGAGAGACGAGACGCAACACACACAGCTCCTGAGAGACGAGACACGCAACACACACAGCTCCTGAGACAAGATCTCTTCCCCCGCATCTCTTCCCCTCCCGCATCTCTTCCCCCGCATCTCTTCCCCCGCATCTCTTCCTCCGCATCTCTTCTCCCGCATCTCTTCCCCTCCCGCATCTCTTCCCCCGCATCTCTTCTCCCGCATCTCTTCCCCTCCCGCATCTCTTCCCCCCCGCATCTCTTCCCCACCGCACCTCTTCACCCGCATCTCTTCCCCTCCCGCATCTCTTCTCCCGCATCTCTTCTCCCGCATCTCTTCCCCTCCCGCATCTCTTCCCCCCCGCATCTCTTCCCCACCGCACCTCTTCACCCGCATCTCTTCCCCTCCCGCACCTCTTCACCCGCATCTCTTCTCCCGCATCTCTTCCTCCGCATCTCTTCTCCCGCATCTCTTCCCCCGCATCTCTTCTCCCGCATCTCTTCCCCTCCCGCATCTCTTCCCCCCCGCATCTCTTCCCCACCGCACCTCTTCACCCGCATCTCTTCCCCTCCCGCATCTCTTCTCCCGCATCTCTTCTCCCGCATCTCTTCCCCTCCCGCATCTCTTCCCCCCCGCATCTCTTCCCCACCGCACCTCTTCACCCGCATCTCTTCCCCTCCCGCACCTCTTCACCCGCATCTCTTCCCCCGCATCTCTTCCTCCGCATCTCTTCTCCCGCATCTCTTCCCCTCCCGCATCTCTTCTCCCGCATCTCTTCTCCCGCATCTCTTCCCCTCCCGCATCTCTTCCCCCCCGCATCTCTTCCCCACCGCACCTCTTCACCCGCATCTCTTCCCCTCCCGCATCTCTTCTCCCGCATCTCTTCTCCCGCATCTCTTCTCCCGCATCTCTTCTCCAGCATCTCTTCCCCTCCCGCATCTCTTCCCCCCCGCATCTCTTCCCCACCGCACCTCTTCACCCGCATCTCTTCCCCTCCCGCACCTCTTCACCCGCATCTCTTCTCCCGCATCTCTTCTCCCGCATCTCTTCTCCAGCATCTCTTCTCCCGCATCTCTTCTCCCGCATCTCTTCTCCCGCATCTCTTCCCCTCCCGCATCTCTTCCCCCCCGCATCTCTTCCCCACCGCATCTCTTCACCCGCATCTCTTCACCCGCATCTCATCACCCGCATCTCTTCACCCGCATCTCTTCACCCGCATCTCATCACCCGCATCTCTTCCCCACCGCACCTCTTCACCCGCATCTCTTCCCCCCGCATCTCTTCCCCACCGCATCTCTTCACCCGCATCTCTTCACCCGCATCTCTTCACCCGCATCTCATCACCCGCATCTCTTCCCCACCGCACCTCTTCACCCGCATCTCTTCTCCCGCATCTCTTCCCCTCCCGCATCTCTTCCCCCCCGCATCTCTTCCCCACCGCATCTCTTCACCCGCATTTCTTCACCCGCATCTCATCACCCGCATCTCTTCACCCGCATCTCTTCACCCGCATCTCATCACCCGCATCTCTTCCCCACCGCACCTCTTCACCCGCATCTCTTCCCCTGCATCTCTTCACCACCGCATCTCATCACCCGCATCTCTTCCCCACCGCACCTCTTCACCCGCATCTCTTCCCCCCGCATCTCTTCCCCACCGCATCTCATCACCCGCATCTCTTCCCCACCGCACCTCTTCACCCGCATCTCTTCCCCCCGCATCTCTTCCCCACCGCACCTCTTCACCCGCATCTCTTCCCCCCGCATCTCTTCCCCACCGCATCTCATCACCCGCATCTCTTCCCCCACATCTCTTCTTCCGCATCGCTTCACCCGCATCTCTTCCCCCGCATCTCTTCACACGCATCTCATCACCCGCATCTCTTCCCCCGCATCTCTTCCCCAGCATCTCTTCCTCCGCATGTCTTCCCCCCCGCATGTCTTCCCCCCGCATGTCTTCCCCCCGCATGTCTTCCCCCGCATCTCTTCACCGGCATCTCTTCCCCAGCATCTCTTCACCCGCATCTCTTCACCCGCATCTCTTCCCCACCGCATCTCTTCCCCCGCATCTCATCACCCGCATCTCTTCCCCACCGCATCTCTTCACCCGCATCTCTTCTCCCGCATCTCTTCCCCCGCATCTCTTCCCCACCGCACCTCTTCTCCCGCATCTCTTCACCCGCATCTCTGCCCCCGCATCTCATCACCCGCATCTCTTCCCCCGCATCTCTTCCCCACCGCACCTCTTCTCCCGCATCTCTTCACCCGCATCTCTGCCCCCGCATCTCATCACCCGCATCTCTTCCCCCCCGCATCTCTTCCCCCGCACCTCTTCTCCCGCATCTCTTCCCCCCCGCATCTCTTCACCCGCATCTCTTCACCCTCATCTCTTCCCCCGCATCTCTTCCCCCGCATCTCATCACCCGCATCTCTTCACCCGCATCTCTTCACCCGCATCTCTTCCCCCGCATCTCATCACCCGCATCTCTTCACCCTCATCTCTTCCCCCGCATCTCTTCCCCCGCATCTCATCACCCGCATCTCTTCACCCGCATCTCTTCACCCGCATCTCTTCACCCGCATCTCTTCACCCTCATCTCTTCCCCCGCATCTCATCACCCGCATCTCTTCACCCGCATCTCTTCCCCCGCATCTCTTCCCCCGCATCTCATCACCCGCATCTCTTCACCCGCATCTCTTCACCCGCATCTCTTCCCCCGCATCTCTTCCCCCGCATCTCATCACCCGCATCTCTTCCCCCGCATCTCATCACCCGCATCTCTTCACCCGCATCTCTTCACCCGCATCTCTTCACCCGCATCTCTTCACCCTCATCTCTTCCCCCGCATCTCATCACCCGCATCTCTTCACCCTCATCTCTTCCCCGCATCTCTTCCCCCGCATCTCATCACCCGCATCTCTTCACCCGCATCTCTTCACCCGCATCTCTTCCCCCGCATCTCTTCCCCCGCATCTCATCACCCGCATCTCTTCACCCTCATCTCTTCCCCCGCATCTCTTCCCCCGCATCTCATCACCCGCATCTCTTCACCCGCATCTCTTCACCCGCATCTCTTCACCCGCATCTCTTCACCCTCATCTCTTCCCCCGCATCTCTTCCCCCCCGCATCTCTTCCCCCCCGCATCTCTTCCCCCGCATCTCTTCCCCCGCATCTCTTCACCCGCATCTCTTCACCCGCATCTCTTCACCCTCATCTCTTCCCCCGCATCTCTTCTTCCGCATCGCATCACCCGCATCTCTTCCCCCGCATCTCTTCCCCAGCATCTCTTCACCCGCATCTCTTCACCCGCATCTCTTCACCCGCATCTTATCACCCGCATCTCTTCACCCGCATCTCTTCACCCGCATCTCATCACCCGCATCTCTTCACCCGCATCTCTTCCCCTCCCGCATCTCTTCCCCCCCGCATCTCTTCCCCACCGCATCTCTTCACCCGCATTTCTTCACCCGCATCTCATCACCCGCATCTCTTCACCCGCATCTCTTCACCCGCATCTCATCACCCGCATCTCTTCCCCACCGCACCTCTTCACCCGCATCTCTTCCCCCCGCATCTCTTCCCCACCGCATCTCTTCACCCGCATCTCTTCACCCGCATCGCTTCACCCGCATCTCTTCACCCGCATCGCTTCACCCGCATCTCTTCCCCCGCATCTCATCACCCGCATCTCTTCCCCACCGCACCTCTTCACCCGCATCTCTTCCCCCCGCATCTCTTCCCCACCGCATCTCTTCACCCGCATCTCTTCCCCCGCATCTCTTCACCCGCATCTCATCACCCGCATCTCTTCCCCAACATCTCTTCTTCCGCATCGCTTCACCCGCATCTCTTCCCCCGCATCTCTTCACCCGCATCTCTTCCCCCGCATCTCTTCCCCCGCATCTCTTCCTCCGCATCTCTTCTTCCGCATCGCATCACCCGCATCTCTTCCCCCGCATCTCTTCCCCAGCATCTCTTCACCCGCATCTCTTCACCCGCATCTCTTCACCCGCATCTTATCACCCGCATCTCTTCACCCGCATCTCTTCACCCGCATCTCATCACCCGCATCTCATCACCCGCATCTCTTCACCCGCATCTCATCACCCGCATCTCTTCCCCCACATCTCTTCTTCCGCATCGCTTCACCCGCATCTCTTCACCCGCATCTCTTCCCCCGCATCTCTTCCCCAGCATCTCTTCCCCAGCATCTCTTCCTCCGCATGTCTTCCCCCCCACATGTCTTCCCCCGCATCTCTTCTTCCGCATCGCATCACCCGCATCTCTTCCCCCGCATCTCTTCCCCCGCATCTCTTCACCCGCATCTCTTCACCCGCATCTCTTCACCCGCATCTTATCACCCGCATCTCTTCACCCGCATCTCTTCACCCGCATCTCATCACCCGCATCTCTTCACCCGCATCTCTTCACCCGCATCTCATCACCCGCATCTCTTCCCCCGCATCTCTTCCCCCGCATCTCATCAACCGCATCTCTTCACCCGCATCTCTTCCCCCGCATCTCTTCCCCCGCATCTCTTCCC
Source organism: Rutilus rutilus (assembly GCA_021464565.1). NCBI lineage: Eukaryota > Metazoa > Chordata > Actinopteri > Cypriniformes > Leuciscidae > Rutilus > Rutilus rutilus. The sequence goes on along the minus strand of JAJAQA010000022.1, from coordinate 1,602,307 downwards.
CCGCATCTCATCACCCGCATCTCTTCCCCCGCATCTCATCACCCGCATCTCTTCCCCCGCATCTCATCACCCGCATCTCTTCCCCCGCATCTCATCACCCGCATCTCTTCACCCGCATCTCTTCACCCGCATCGCATCACCCGCATCTCTTCCCCCGCATCTCTTCACCCGCATCTCATCACCCGCATCTCTTCACCCGCATCTCTTCACCCTCATCTCTTCACCCGCATCTCTTCCCCCGCATCTTCAGACGGGTTCGTACCTGCAGCAGCCCGTCTCTCTCTCCGGCCTCGCAGCTCTTGGCGCTGTCTAACTCATCGTGGATGTCAGACAGCTGCTGCTGCAGATCTCTCATGTCAGAACGACACTGATCACGCGCCCTCCTGGACTGGAGGAGTCTGAACACACACACACACACAGATTCTGATGACGGAATCAATCACATGATCACACTGCAACATCGATACTGTTACTAAACTGAATCAGCAGCACTGAACTAAATGTATACTGTACGATCTGTACTGTATAAAGTTCTGATTCTCACTGGTCGAGTGACGTCTGCAGCTCTTTCTCCATGTCAGTGAGCTTGTGTCTCAGCGTCACCTGCTCCTTTTCGCTCCTCTCTAGCGCCTCCTGGAGTCTTTCCAGCTCCGCCGCTCTCTCCTCCTTCTCCTCAAGCAGACTCTGGCGGTTCTGTAGAGACACGCATTATCGGATCGCATGATGATCAGATCACGAGACACGCATGACGTCAGATGAGCCTCAGAACACTGAGGACCGAAGTCACATGATAAGATCACGAGACACGCATGACGTCAGACGATCCTCAGACCGCTGAGGACCGAAGTCACATGATCAGATCACGAGACACGCATGACGTCAGACGAGCCTCAGAACGCTGAGGACCGAAGTCACATGATCAGATCACGAGACACGCATGACGTCAGACGAGCCTCAGAACCCTGAGGACCGAAGTCACATGATCAGATCACGAGACACGCATGACGTCAGACGAGCCTCAGAACGCTGAGGACCGAAGTCACATGATCAGATCACGAGACACGCATGACGTCAGACGAGCCTCAGAACGCTGAGGACCGAAGTCACATGATCAGATCACCTGCAGTGTTTCCTGCAGCTGCTGCTGTAAGTGACAGACGTGGCTCTCTAGCGCCGCCCTCCTGTCCCTGAGATCTTTCACCTGCTCCAGAGGATCTGCAAACTCAAACTGTGAACATACACACACACAAACGTGCACGAACGCACACACACACGGCCCACACACACACACACACTCTCACAAACACACACACACACACACACACACACACACTGTAAGGCTGAAACCCTATTGTGATTGTAAGGATTCGTAAAACATAACATTATTAACAAGCATGCCAAATTTTATGGAGATCGGACAGTAGGTGGCACTATAACTGTTAAACAGCTTTAAAACCATTTATTTCCTATGGTACATTGCCTGTATTGGCTGTAAATGGTGTTTTCCATCTATTATGTCAGTGGTTACATGCTTGCTAAATAAAACTTAATAACTTTTGATGCTTTTGTGCTTAAAAACCTTAAAGGCCTTAATAGCTTGATAAATGCTGCTTGCAGCTTTAATTTACTGTATTACTGTATGATAAAAGGTGTGTTACCATGGTGAATGTTGGCTCACCTCCTCTAGCGCTCTGAACTTCAGCATGTTGATCTGGTCGAACATCAGCTCCACCTGTCGCCTGATAACCGCTTCATCCTCACTGGACCTGAGGGAAACCAGCCGCACACATACTCACAGGGTTAATAATTACCATATTCCTGCACTACTGTAGTGTATTCTCATGCTCTGGGTACATTATGATTTCTATGACAGATGTCAGCACTGATTGAACCGGATCTCCGGCCCGTTCTCACCCTTCTCTAAGGTAGTTCACCATCAGCAGTTTAACGGTTTCCTCGTCGGGATGATCCGGAAGCTCCCGCTGTCCCTTTAGAAGATCAGGAGTGGCCTGACACACACAACAGGAGCAGACCATCACACACACACACACACACACACACACACACACACACACAACAGGAGCAGACCATCACACACACACACACACACACACACACACACAAACAGGAGCAGACCATCACACACACACACACACACACACAGACACAAACACAGACACACACACACACACACACACACACACAAACACACAGACACACACACACAGACAGACACACACACACTCTCTCACACATAGACACACACACACTCTCTCACACACAGACAGACACACACACACTCTCTCACACATAGACACACACACACTCTCTCACACACACACACACACACACACACACACAACAGGAGCAGACCATCACACACACACACACACACACACACACACAAACAGGAGCAGACCATCACACACACACACACACACACACACACACACAGACACAAACACAGACACACACACACACACACAAACACACAGACACACACACACAGACAGACACACACAAACTCTCTCACACATAGACACACACACACACTCTCTCACACACAGACAGACACACACACACACACACACACACACACACACACACACATACACAGGACCATCACACAAAAGACTCGTTCCACTGAATCACACACATGCAGAGAGCAACTCATTTGAACAGTTTGTTGTCTCTACCTGAGCCGTTCTCTCCGTCTCTTCTTTGACCTCTGACCATGCAGATGTAGAGCCGACCCCTGTGACCTCTGTGACCCCTGTGACTCCTGCAGATGTAGAGTTGACCTCTGTGACCTCTGTGACCCCTGCAGATGTAGAGCTGACCCCTGTGACCCCGGCAGCTGGAGTCCCTGAGCGTGTGGATCTGGTCTCCAGGCTCCTGGAGCGCCTCTTCTCCTCGGGAGTGGTTCTGCTGTGGTGACGGGCTCTCCCGGGCCGAGGGGATCCGCTGGGGTTCTGCTCCTGAGGGACACACACCCTGCTGATGATGTGTGACGGCCGGCAGGGAACGCTCTCCACCACCGGACCCGGGAATCCTGCTCCTGGCACCGGGATTCGGGCTCTCTTCACCACCACGGGCGAGTTCGGGCTGCTGCACCAGCGGAGGGTCTCCGGGTTCCTCTGGTTCTGCTGAGCCCACGGGTGCCGGAAGGATCTCAGAGATCTGGAATAATCCGGTGGAGTTTGAGTGCTGGAAGCCCCGCCGCTCATACTGGACACACACTCCTGCTGCCACACACTCCTGGACACACACTCCTGCTGCCACGGCTCCATCGGGAACACGTCAGGATAGTCCGGAGAGTCCGGAGAGTCCGGGTTCCTCTGGGTGTTCAGAACCACACACGGCCGGCCGGAGACGCCCTGAACCCGCACCCTGACCCCGAACCAGCCCGAGTCTCCATCAGCCTGAGCAGAGTGTCTGATGGACTCCATCTGCACACACACACACAAAACTCAAGTCACCTTAATTTATATAGCGCTTTTAACAATATATATTGTTTAAAAGCAGCTTTACAGTGATAATAGGAAATGAAAGTAACAGAGATTGTTTAGGCTTTACAGCAGCTCTAGAATAAAGTTATTGTCCAGATAAAGTTAGTTTTGATCGATTCACTTCCGTTGCAAAGATCATTAGTTATTAACTCAGGGGCCGCTAACACACACCGTTCTAACAGAAAACCCTCAACGTGCTCCGGGCGTTCATTCGCACAACAACAGTGTTTGAAGCTTGAGAACGCAAGCCTTGAACATTTTTGAAAAACGTAATCATCTCCGTGTAAACTTCAAATACGTGAAGTCGAATTTTGAGATCACAATAGACGTGAAGGACTATAATGCGTTAAGAGCTCGCTCAAGCACTGCGGAGCTAAACCATTTAGTGCTTTGTAAGTAATCAGCAATATTTTAAAATGTATACGATGTTTAATAGGGAGCCAGTGCAGTGTTGACAGAACCGGGCTAATATGGTCATACTTCCTGGTTCTGGTAAGAACTCGAGCTGCTGCGTTTTGGACCAGCTGTAGTTTGTTTATTAAGCGTGCAGGGCAACCACCCAGTAGAGCATTACAATAATCTAGCCTTGAGGTTATGAACGCATGGACTACTAATTGTTCCGCATTTGTCAATGAGAGCATATGGCGTAATTTAGATATATTTTTAAGATGGAAAAATGCGGTTTTACAGATACTAGACACGTGACTTTCAAATGAAAGATTGGTATCAAAGAGCACACCCAGGTTCCTAACCGACGACGAAGACTTAACAGAGCAGCCATCGAGTGATAGACAGTATTCTAGGTTATTACGTGAGGAAGTTTTTTGTCCAATAATTAGAATCTCTGTTTTTTCAGAATTAAGTAGGAAATTACTAATCATCCAGTTTTTTTATATCAGCTATGCATTCCTAATTTTGTAAATTGGTAAGTTTCGTCGAGCATGAAGAAATATAGTGCTGAGTATCATCAGCATAACAGTGAAAGCTAATGCCATGTTTCCTAATGATATCTCCTAATAGTAGCATGTACAGAGTGAACAGCAGCGGTCCTAGTACTGAGCCTTGTGGTACGCCATACTGAACTTCATTTACTGCTACAAACTGATAATGGTCACATATGATTTAATAACATAATTTTCGAGTCTATTTAAAAGAATGTTGTGGTCAATAGTATCAAATGCAGCACTAAGATCGAGTAACACTAATAGAGAGATACAACCACGATCAGATGATAAGAGCAAATCATTTGTGACTCTAACGAGAGCAGTCTCAGTACTATGGTACGGTCTAAATCCGGACTGGAAATCCTCCAGATATCATTTCTTTGTAAAAAGGAACAAAGTTGTGAGGATACTGCCTTTTCTAGTATCTTTGACAGAAAAGGTAGATTTGAGATCGGCCTGTAATTGACTAATTCTGTAGGATCAAGTTGCAGTTTTTTAACAAGCGGTTTAATCATAGCCAGCTTAAAGGTTTTTGGTACGTATCCTAGAGACAAAGATGAATTGATGATATTAAGAAGAGGATCTATGACCTCTAGAAGCATCTCTTTCAGTAGCTTAGTCGGTATAGGGTCTAACATACATGTCAACACACACACACACACACACACACCATCAATGAGCTCTCAGTACAGACTGAACAACAGACTGACTCTGACATCAGCAGCAGGAACAATAGAGTTTACAGCAGAGAGAGTGATGACAACACACACTCATACTCACACTAACCCGACCCCTGAAACTACCCATCACACAAAACTTTCTACATTTTTACATTCTCAAAAAAAAAATTGTTTTTTAATAATAATAATTCTGTATGATTTTTAAGTTTGTGTTCCCATGGGATCCGCTGGCTGGACCCTCAGGTGATCTCAGGTTTTACTGTCCTTGTGGGGACTATCCTTGTTACTATCCATTTGGTCAATGTAATATAAACCTGTACACACACTCACTCACTCACTCACTCACACACACACACACACACACACACTCACTCACTCACTCACTCACTCACACACACACACACACACACACACACACACACACTCACTCACTCACTCACTCACACACACACACACACACACACACACTCACTCACTCACTCACTCTCACTCACACAGTGCAATAGCTGTCAATCTGTCATAAAATGACATATTCATACGGAGGACCTAAAGGGAAAATGTATCAGTAATTCTGCGCGCTGTCAGAAAACTTCAGAGTTCTTCGCGCTCGAGCGCAGTTTCTGTGGGAACGCAACACTCTCCTGAGAGAAGCAGTGTAAAAACCATCCCAATGTCCGCATATTCAGAACCTTTACATTCAATAAATTGTTTTTAAATCAATGACACATCTATCACTCTTTCTGATAAAGATGTATCGAATAAGACAAACAATATATCGTTTCAGCTTACTGTATATCAATTAATCACAGCATTTCTGATACAGGTATGATAAAGGTTTGTTAAAATGGTCAGTTTACACTGATAAAACATCAGTTCTTGTAAAGGCAATAAGTAACGGCAGTGGATTAAAGTGAGAAGAACAGGACCTTACCACTGCAGCTTCAGCTTCACACACACACACACACACTCTTCAGCTCAGAGACTCAGCGATCGGAGCGTCAGAAGCCACGCCCCCGGGCACTGATTGGACAGGGGTCACGATGGCCCCGCCCCTGAGCCTCTGGGGACCCGCCCACACCCTGAACAGATGAATTTGATTAAGGACAGTTTTCTTTTCAGCCCAGAAACAGCTTTTAAAATATGAATATGATACTTTGCCAATAACTGGGATTCCTTTCTTTGGAAAACAGACAGACACCACAGTTTAAATCAATTATCTAATAAACTTTATTTTAAAACATTTGCTACATCTGATTAATGTATTAATGTGTCATTGGTCATAAAAACAGATTTAAAACACAGTTGTGTGTGTGTGTGTGTGTGTGTGTGTGTGTGTGTGAACCTCACCTTTAATATGCAGGACATGTTGTGCTGCATAGCCGTATGAAATGGAGTCTCTCAATAGATGATGAGACCGAACAGAACACGGCTTGTCCACACTAACACACTTTCGTTAAACGCATCTTTTTCTCTCGTGTTGTCTTCCGTCACACTGAGACGCCTTTTATTAATGAACACTAAACTTTTTGAAAACGCTCTCCAAAGTGGATAAATTTGAAAATGTCATGTTCGCTTTATAGTTTAGTGTGTAGTGTAGTGTAGTGTAGTGTAGTGTGTAGTGTAGTGTAGTGTGTAGTGTGTAGTGTAGTGTAGTGTGTAGTGTAGTGTGTAGTGTAGTGTAGTGTGTAGTGTAGTGTAGTATAGTGTGTAGTGTAGTGTAGTGTAGTGTAGTGTGTAGTGTAGTGTAGTGTAGTGTGTAGTGTAGTGTAGTATAGTGTGTAGTGTAGTGTAGTGTAGTGTAGTGTGTAGTGTAGTGTGTAGTGTAGTGTAGTGTAGTGTAGTGTGTAGTGTAGTGTGTAGTGTAGTGTAGTATAGTGTGTAGTGTAGTGTAGTGTAGTATAGTGTGTAGTGTAGTGTGTAGTGTAGTGTAGTGTGTAGTGTAGTGTAGTGTAGTGTGTAGTGTGTAGTGTAGTAGTGTAGTGTGTAGTGTAGTGTAGTGTAGTTTGTAGTGTAGTGTAGTATAGTGTGTAGTGTAGTGTAGTGTAGTGTGTAGTGTAGTGTGTAGTGTAGTAGTGTGTAGTGTAGTGTAGTGTGTAGTGTGTAGTGTAGTGTAGTGTAGTGTGTAGTGTAGTGTGTAGTGTAGTGTGTAGTGTAGTAGTGTAGTGTGTAGTGTAGTGTAGTGTGTAGTGTGTAGTGTAGTGTAGTGTAGTGTAGTGTGTAGTGTAGTGTAGTGTGTAGTGTAGTAGTGTAGTGTGTAGTGTAGTGTAGTGTGTAGTGTAGTGTGTAGTGTAGTGTGTAGTGTAGTGTAGTATAGTGTGTAGTGTAGTGTAGTATAGTGTGTAGTGTAGTGTAGTGTGTAGTGTGTAGTGTAGTAGTGTAGTGTGTAGTGTAGTGTAGTGTGTAGTGTAGTAGTGTAGTGTGTAGTGTAGTGTAGTGTAGTGTAGTGTAGTGTGTAGTGTGTAGTGTGTAGTGTAGTGTAGTGTAGTGTGTAGTGTGTAGTGTAGTGTGTAGTGTAGTGTGTAGTGTAGTAGTGTAGTGTGTAGTGTAGTGTAGTGTGTAGTGTAGTAGTGTAGTGTAGTGTGTAGTGTAGTGTAGTATAGTGTGTAGTGTAGTGTAGTATAGTGTGTAGTGTAGTGTAGTGTAGTGTGTAGTGTGTAGTGTAGTAGTGTAGTGTGTAGTGTAGTGTAGTGTGTAGTGTAGTAGTGTAGTGTGTAGTGTAGTGTAGTGTAGTGTAGTGTGTAGTGTGTAGTGTGTAGTGTAGTGTAGTGTAGTGTGTAGTGTGTAGTGTAGTAGTGTAGTGTGTAGTGTAGTGTAGTGTGTAGTGTAGTGTAGTGTAGTGTGTAGTGTAGTGTGTAGTGTAGTGTGTAGTGTAGTGTGTAGTGTGTAGTGTAGTTTGTAGTGTAGTGTAGTATAGTGTGTAGTGTAGTGTAGTGTAGTGTAGTGTGTAGTGTGTAGTGTA
>JAJAQA010000022.1:1556715-1591715 GCA_021464565.1 Rutilus rutilus | reverse complement strand
GTAAGGCTGTTCGCCTTGTCCTTTAAAATGGGAGTGGCGTAATCTGCAGTCACGAGCCCCAGTTTCCTGGCCAGCCATTGGCTGACGGCCCGCGACGTCATGAGATTCGGCTCCTCTTTTAAAAAGAAGGCGGGAATCGAGAGCTTTATTTCTTCGGTTCAGCTGAAGTGAACGAGCGCGATGGTGCGAACTAAAGCGGACAGTGTTCCCGGAACATACAGGAAAGGTGAGAAACGCCGAACAAACCAGTTAATATGAGTCAGACTGATCTAACCTGCGGTGCAATGGGGACGATCGTATTAATCGTACTATTGTTGTTGTTATTACTATTATCAGTTATGTTGTGGCATTTATTTTTCTATCTATGTTGATGTATAGATGAAGATGAGTAACTGTTTATCTCTCATCTCCCGCCAAAAGCGTGACTACATCAGCTGGTGTCGTTTCCCAGAGAAACCGCGCTTTTATTCGCTTATCAACAATATTCATCTGAACATGACTGAGCGCGAAGCTAGATCTGCGTCAGGCGGTGTTTCAGCAGATGTTAGTGTTCATATTGGCGATATAAGTTATGAAACGAGTGTTTTCATAGATCGAATGATCTCATTGTTATTGTCTCTTCATTAGAAGTGAATGTTAGTGATAGTTGTGTCTAATAGAGTTTAGCGGTGACAGAATGAAATGGCGCCACTTTCACCTTCATCCGCGTCGCGTCACAAAGAGACGCTGAGAATTCCCGCGCGCGGACGTGACGTCATCCTGGATGTATGGCTGGTGTTGTGAAGGATTTATTAAATGTGATTTGTTAATTTTGTGTGTTTTTGTGTTTAGCTGTTGCAGCTTCCGCGCCCCGGAAGTCCCTCGGCGCGTCCGGATCCATGAACGCGCAGAGCGGAGGCGCGCAGTCGGGCACGCCTGGTGAGTGCGCGCGCGTAAACACACACACACACACTCTCTCGGAGGATTTTTTTTCTTCATTTTAAACTTATTGCTAAAAGGTACATTTAGTATTTTTTTAGACTGTGTAACACAGATCAGAAAAACGCGGAGTTTTTTTGTGATTGTTGCGGGCAAAAATTCTTGATTATGCGGCACGTTTTCTTAAAAAATGCGATGGAATATGCGGGATATTTATGCGATGAAATTGCGGGAACTTGCAAAAACTGCGGTTCGATGAAAGAGAAAAAAAAGTGATTCCCCCAACACCCTATTCATAGACTACTACTTTAATGTAAAGAGTCATTTCTTATTACTTCCTATGATAAGCAAGCATACTACATCACATAAAGTGCTGGGAATATTTAAGTTCTCATCTTGTTTTATTTCAGACCTTAATAAACACATGGCTCAAACCTACAAAACACTACAGCAGTTTTACCCGCGCATTTTGGTTTATATTAATATTTAAATATTTAAAAAGACCTATATTTTTGTGAATTGGTGAATATTCAGGTGAATATTGTTTCGTGGCCACGAATTAATAATACCTCAGCAGGTTATAATAATTTGTTCCCTCGTTTTACTATATTGTGGCCATGTAATTCGTTAAATCAAAATGAGGGAGGGAATTAGTTCAACGTGTCCACGATTTATTAAAACGAGGGAACAAATAAGTCGTCGTAACAACTAATTATTTAGATCAGTGGACACAGGGCGCATAAAAGAACAAGCAGAGAGAGAGAGAGAGCGCCCCCTCTCACCGCCTTCAAACAATATGCTGTATTGCTCTCTCTCCCTCGCGCATATCAACATCATTGACACAATAGTAAAAGGTCGGAAGACCGATTGTGTTTTATAGATTTAGTAGTTTGTTCATATAAAGTGTTTGATTAGCAAGTACATGTTCAGGAAATGCATAATACAAATTGTATGGGTTAACAGCTTTTCAATGATGTCGTGCAATTACGTCACTTCATAACGTTCCCATGGCAACAGGGGAAATGGCTGCTTGTGTGAAGTAAACGCAACATTTTTCAACTTTCTGCTTAGATAAATGTGACTTTTTGCAACGAAAATGCGGGGATTATGAAATCATGCAAGCCCGCATATTTTGCGCGTGGAAATCTTCAATTTATGCGGCGAAAGTGCGGCATATTAGAAAAAATGCGTCCCCCGCATAAATATGCAGACTTTGGCTGATTATGCATTGAATCATGCGATCGCATAATCGTGTTTTTCTGGAGGGACTGACAGATGCTGTTTCAGTGAATGTGTTTCTGTGGTTCAGATGATCTCATATGTGTGTGTGTGTGTGTGTGTGTGTCCTCAGCCAAGAGCAAGTATGCGGGCGGGAACCCCGTGTGCCCCAGGCCCACCCCCACATGGCAGAAGGGCATCGGGGATTTCTTCGGCGGTCCCGGTCGGAAGCCCGAGAAGGAGAACCTTCATCCCACTGATGAAGAAGAAGAGGAGGAGGCGGGCGGCAGCACTAAAGCCCACAGGAAGTGAGTGAGGAACTTCCTGTCTCTGCGGATCTGTGTGTTACATGTTTTACTGTCGCTGATCCGTGATTCTGTGTTCCAGATCCAGACCCATCATTGATGAAGATGATGAAGAGGCGGGCGGCAGTGGTGTCACTAAAGCCCCCAGGAAGTGAGTGAGGAACTTCCTGTCTGTGTGTTACACTGTCACTGATCCGTGTCTCTGTGTTCCACTGATCCGTGTCTCTGTATTCCAGATCCAGACCCATCATTGATGACGAAGAGGAGGAATGATCCCATGATTCTCATGACAGTTTTTAGTGTACATCTGTAAATACTTTTATTGGCATGTTGGTTCATGTTGTACAGAAGTTTAATAAAGTGAGTTTTTCAGAGTTAGTGTGTGTCTCCAGTGATTGAGTGCGCTAGATCCCATAAACCACTGATCTGTGACTGAGCAGATCCTCCAATCAGACGCGAGCTGAGATGATGATCCTCCAATCAGACGCAAGCTGAGATGATGTAATTAAGAGGGGAAAAGAAACATTAACAAAACCTTTCATCATACTAGGCATAAGATTAATAATGAATGTGTACATATTGTGAATGAATCTTAAATAAATAATGACTTAGCATTTGTACCTTCAGTAAAATAAGTTGTCTAACTAAATTATTAATAATAAAACAGGCTAAATATGAGCCGTATGTTGACTCTCCCTGACAGATGAAAACACTCTGACTCCTCTTCAGGAGAGAGGGACGATCTGACACGCTTCCCTAACCCTAACACACTTCTCTAACGTGAACACACACACACACACACGTGTCGATCAGAGGAGTCAAGCTCTCCACATCAGGGCTCCTGCAAGGGCCTAACCCCCACACACATCTCCGGTCCCTCTTACGTGAACACACACACACACACACACACACGTGTCGATCAGAGGAGTCACGCTCTCCACATCAGGGCTCCTGCAAGGGCCTAACCCTAACACACTTCTCCGGTCCCTCTTACGTGAACACACACACACACACTCACTCACACGTGTCGATCAGAGGAGTCACGCTCTCCACATCAGGGCTCCTGCAAGGGCCTAATCCTAACACACTTCTCCGGTCCCTCTTACGTGAACACACACACACACACTCACTCACACGTGTCGATCAGAGGAGTCACGCTCTCCACATCAGGGCTCCTGCAAGGGCCTAACCCTAACACACTTCTCCGGTCCCTCTTACGTGAACACACACACACACACTCACTCACACGTGTCGATCAGAGGAGTCACGCTCTCCACATCAGGGCTCCTGCAAGGGCCTAACCCTAACACACTTCTCCGGTCCCTCTTACGTGAACACACACACACACACACTCACTCACACGTGTCGATCAGAGGAGTCACGCTCTCCACATCAGGGCTCCTGCAAGGGCCTAACCCTAACACACTTCTCCGGTCCCTCTTACGTGAACACACACACACACACTCACTCACACGTGTCGATCAGAGGAGTCAAGCTCTCCACATCAGGGCTCCTGCAAGGGCCTAACCCTAACACACTTCTCCGGTCCCTCTTACGTGAACACACACACACACACACACACACGTGTCGATCAGAGGAGTCACGCTCTCCACATCAGGGCTCCGGCAAGGGCACAGGTAAACACACAACACAGCTGACACAGGTAAACACAACACAAAACACACACAGCTGACACAGGCAAACACACACAGCCGACACAGGCAAACACACACAGCTGACACAGGCAAACACACACAGCTGACACAGGCAAACACACACAGCCGACACAGGCAAACACACACAGCTGACACAGGCAAACACACACAGCTGACACAGGTAAATACACACACAGCCGACACAGGCAAACACACACAGCCGACACAGGTAAACACAACACAAAACTGACACAGGCAAACACACACAGCTGACACAGGTAAATACACAGCTGACACAGGCAAACACACACAGCTGACACAGGTAAATACACACACAGCCGACACAGGCAAACACACACAGCCGACACAGGTAAACACAACACAAAACTGACACAGGCAAACACACACAGCTGACACAGGCAAACACACACAGCTGACACAGGTAAATACACACACAGCCGACACAGGCAAACACACACAGCCGACACAGGTAAATACACACACAGCTGACACAGGCAAACACACACAGCTGACACAGGCAAACACACACAGCCGACACAGGCAAACACACACAGCCGACACAGGTAAACACAACACAAAACTGACACAGGCAAACACACACAGCGGACACAGGTAAACACAACACAAAACTGACACAGGCAAACACACACAGCTGACACAGGCAAACACACACAGCTGACACAGGCAAACACACACAGCTGACACAGGTAAATACACACACAGCCGACACAGGCAAACACACACAGCCGACACAGGTAAATACACACACAGCTGACACAGGTAAATACACACAGCTGACACAGGCAAACACACACAGCCGACACAGGCAAACACACACAGCTGACACAGGCAAACACACACAGCTGACACAGGTAAATACACACACAGCCGACACAGGCAAACACACACAGCCGACACAGGTAAATACACACACAGCTGACACAGGCAAACACACACAGCTGACACAGGTAAATACACACAGCTGACACAGGCAAACACACACAGCCGACACAGGCAAACACACACAGCTGACACAGGCAAACACACACAGCTGACACAGGTAAATACACACACAGCCGACACAGGCAAACACACACAGCTGACACAGGTAAATACACACACAGCCGACACAGGCAAACACACACAGCCGACACAGGTAAATACACACACAGCTGACACAGGCAAACACAACACAAAACACACACAGCTGACACAGGCAAACACACACAGCCAACACAGGCAAACACACACAGCTGACACAGGCAAACACACACAGCCGACACAGGCAAACACACACAGCTGACACAGGCAAACACACACAGCTGACACAGGTAAATACACACACAGCTGACACAGGCAAACACACACAGCTGACACAGGTAAACACACACAGCTGACACAGGTAAACACACACAGCTGACACAGGCAAACACACACAGCCGACACAGGTAAACACAACACAGCTGACACAGGTAAACACACACAGCTGACACAGGCAAACACACACAGCCGACACAGGCAAACACACACAGCCGACACAGGCAAACACACACAGCTGACACAGGTAAATACACACACAGCCGACACAGGCAAACACACACAGCTGACACAGGTAAATACACACACAGCCGACACAGGTAAACACACACAGCCGACACAGGCAAACACACACAGCCGACACAGGCAAACACACACAGCTGACACAGGTAAATACACACACAGCCGACACAGGCAAACACACACAGCTGACACAGGTAAATACACACACAGCTGACACAGGCAAACACACACAGCTGACACAGGCAAACACACACAGCTGACACAGGTAAACACACAACACAGCTGACACAGGTAAACACACAACACAGCTGACACAGGCAAACACACACAGCTGACACAGGTAAATACACACACAGCCGACACAGGCAAACACACACAGCCGACACAGGCAAACACACACAGCTGACACAGGTAAATACACACACAGCTGACACAGGCAAACACACAACACAGCTGACACAGGTAAACACACACAGCCGACACAGGCAAACACACACAGCTGACACAGGTAAATACACACACAGCTGACACAGGCAAACACACACAGCTGACACAGGCAAACACACACAGCTGACACAGGTAAACACACAACACAGCTGACACAGGTAAACACACAACACAGCTGACACAGGTAAACACACACAGCTGACACAGGTAAACACACAAGCTGACACAGGTAAACACACACAGCTGACACAGGTAAACACACACAGCTGACACAGGTAAACACACACAGCTGACACAGGTAAACACACACAAGCTGACACAGGTTAACACACACAGCTGACACAGGTAAACACACACAGCTGACACAGGTAAACACACACAGGTAAACACACACAGCTGACACAGGTAAACACACACAGCTGACACAGGTAAACACACGTGCTGGAAGAGTTTCTGTTTTGTTGTTTTAAAAGACCATCAAGCGGTATCTCTGGTCGTAATCAGCCCTTCACTGACCAATCAGCGTTCATTAGCAGAATGCTAGCGTGTTATGGGCAACAACAACTCAACCTGTAAGAAATCAAAAGGACTTAAGTACTCGTTCATTCAACTTTCGACCTATAACCCATGTTGAACTTGCAAAACCTACAATCAAATCTGAGATTTCTCAACGGCAATCGGGTGAAAGAGACAAATTTAGCCGTCTAGCCCCATAGACTCCCATTCATTCTGCACTCATGGGCGATCGCCCCCAGTGGAGCTCTGGTGGAACTACAACCAAAATTCGGTACAATACGACTTAATAGGGAGTGGCCAGGCTCTCCGTAGACGGGCTCTGCCCTGACCCTGACCCTGACCCTGACCTTGTAATCCTGGAACTTCATTTTTACAGTATTTGTATAAACCCGGTTATCCATGCTGAACAATACACAAGTGTGTGTGTGTGTGTGTGTGTGTGTGTGTGTGTGTGTGTGTCAGACAGTGAAGCGCTCGACTGCTCTCCACAGCGTGTGTGTGTGTGTGTGTGTGTGTGTCAGACAGTGAAGCGCTCGACTGCTCTCCACAGTGTGTGTGTGTGTAACATAGTAAATGTTTTGGGTGCTACAGAACGTGTGTGTGCTCAGATCCAGCAGACGAGCTGATATAACACACATTACTGACCCAGATGTGGAGGGGAACCGGACGGATCTGACCCAGATGTGGAGGGGAACCGGACGGATCTGACCCAGATATGGAGGGGAACCGGACGGATCTGACCCAAATGTGGAGGGGAACCAGACGGATCTGACCCAGATGTGAAGGGGAACCGGACGGATCTGACCCAGATGTGGAGGGGAACAGGACGGATCTGACCCAGATGTGAAGGGGAACTGGACGGATCTGACCCAGATGTGAAGGGGAACCGGACGGATCTGACCAAGATGTGGAGGGGAACCGGACAGATCTGACCTAAATGTGGAGGGGAACCAGACGGATCTGACCCAGATGTGAAGGGGAACCGGACGGATCTGACCGAGATGTGGAGGGGAACCGGACAGATCTGACCTAAATGTGGAGGGGAACCGGACGGATCTGACCCAGATGTGGAGGGGAACCGGACGGATCTGACCCAAATGTGGAGGGGAACCAGACGGATCTGACCCAGATGTGATCTGACCCAAATCTGGAGAGGAACCGGACGGATCTGACTCTGATGTGAAGGGGAACCGGACGTATCTGACCCTGATGTGAAGGGGAACCGGACGGATCTGACCCAGATGTGGAGGGGAACCGGATGGATCTGACCCAGATGTGGAGGGGAACCGGACGGATCTGACCCTGATGTGAAGGGGAACCGGACGGATCTGACCCAGATGTGGAGGGGAACCGGATGGATCTGACCCAGATGTGGAGGGGAACCGGACGGATCTGACCCAGATGTGATCTGACCCAAATGTGGAGGAGAACTGGACGGATCTGACCCAGATGTGATCTGACCCAAATGTGGAGGGGAACCGGATGGATCTGACCCAGATGTGGAGGGGAACCGGACGGATCTGACCCAGATGTGATCTGACCCAAATGTGGAGGGGAACTGGACAGATCTGACCCAGATGTGAAGGGGAACCGGACGGATCTGACCCAGATGTGGAGGGGAACCGGACGGATCTGACCCAGATGTGGAGGGGAACTGGACAGATCTGACCCAGATGTGAAGGGGAACCGGACGGATCTGACCCAGATGTGGAGGGGAACTGGACAGATCTGACCCAGATGTGGAGGGGAACTGGACGGATCTGACCCAGATATGGAGGGGAACCGGACGGATCTGACCCAGATGTGGAGGGGAACCAGACGGATCTGACCCAGATGTGATCTGACCCAGATGTGGAGGGGAACCGGACGGATCTGACCCAGATGTGGAGGTGAACCGGACGGATCTGACCCAGATGTGGAGGGGAACCGGACGGATCTAACCCAGATGTGGAGGGGAACCGGATGAATCTGACCCAGATGTGGAGGGGAACCGGACGGATCTGACCCTGATGTGATCTGACCCAGATGTGGAGGGGAACCGGACGGATCTGACCCAGACTATGGGGAGTGGAGGGGAACCAGACTGACGGGATCTGACCCAGATGTGGAGGGGAACACCGTCTTGTTCTGTTGATGCTGGTTAGAGATGAAAGAACAGATAGATTTATAGTTTATACTGCACAAATATGATGTTTAGATGCACAGAAAAACACAAAGATTAGCACATTAATACTACAAGACGGTGCTGGCTTTATTAAAATAATAAAATAAATGTAATTCACATTTGTTTGTAAAGCCCTTTTCAGAAAACTCACTTTACAGAAAATGCCACATTATGATTTAGAGTGATCTGCTATCTAAGGGTGTCTAAGTTATGGATTTCAGAAATGTACATTGATTAAAGCTCGTTGAAGTAAGTCTGCAGCTTCTTGAAGGAGTTCTGTGTTTATAATGATTTACTGCGGTATTTTGGTGTGAGCTGTGGATAGCGTGTGTGTGAGTGAGTGTGTGTGTTTATGATCGAGCTGCAGTGTCGCTTCTCCACCGCTAGAGGCCAGTGAGTGGCGCTCGCGCCTGTCCGGCTCTTCCGCTTCCGGTCGCGCTCTTCTTCCTCCTCTTCCGCTCCCCGCATCATCATGGTGGGTACCCGACTGTCCTCTCTCATGAATCTGCTGTAATCCTCCCGCTGTTCTGCTCTGCTCATCAGTGTGAACACTCGCGCGGTGTGTAGAGACCGGGTTGCGCGTGTGTGTGTGAGTATGACGCGACGGATGAGTGTGTGCGACGGATGAAGCGCGTTAGAAGCGCGCGATCTCAGTAACCGCTGCGCGCGCGTGTGTTCCCCTGATGAGAGCGAATCAATACAGCTGATCAGATCTGATATCGGCCCATAATGCACTGCTGCCGGCAGACCGAGTGTGTGTGTACGTGAAGGTGCTGTAGAGTGAGTGTTATTGATGGCTGGTGTTCCTGTGTGTGTGTGTGTGTGTGTGTGTGTGTGTGTGTGTGTGTGTGTGTGTGTTCTGATGTTCCTCTTCCTCTCTGTGTGTGTGTGTGTGTGTTCTGATGTTCCTCTTCCCCTGTGTTTGTGTGTGTTCTGACGTTCCTCTTCTTCTGTGGTGTAGGGGCGCGTGCGGACGAAGACGGTGAAGAAGGCCGCGCGGGTCATCATAGAGAAGTACTACACCCGTCTGGGCAACGACTTCCACACCAACAAGCGTGTGTGTGAGGAGATCGCCATCATCCCCAGCAAGAAGCTCCGCAACAAGATCGCTGGGTGAGCGAGAGCAGTGCATGCTGGGAGACTGAGTCCGGGACGGTCAGGTGACAGCCCGGCGCTGATGTCACTTCCTGTCCCCCCAGGTACGTGACACACCTGATGAAGCGCATCCAGCGAGGGCCTGTGCGCGGCATCTCCATCAAACTGCAGGAGGAGGAGCGCGAGCGCAGGGACAACTACGTGCCCGAGGTGAGCCTTCCCATCATGCACTGCGGCGGTCACGTGACCTGTCTCGAAAGTGACTGTGGAGTGTCGTCTCCAGGTCATCGAAGCACAGGGAGAGAAACTGAAAGTGTTTCCCGTGTTTGCTGGACTCTGTTCCTGACAGACCCTGAATCTTTCACACAACCGCTCGCTAGCGTTAGCATTAGCACCCGCTCTGCTGTTCTAACGCCACGCTAGCTGAAAACCTGATCCGACCTGTCAGGTTCTGTTACTGCAGCAGAGTCTTACGCTGTGTCCGAAACCGCTCACTGTAGTGTGTGGCGCTAGTGCACTAGCTCTGCGCGGAGTGAACTCGCACGCTAACGTATCGCAGAAACGGCTTCGTCACACGGAGTGATAAAACTACTTTCTCTTACATGTTACTTTATGAAATATGAACAATAATAACAGTCATATATATATATCTCTGTGCCAGCTTAGGTTACGCTTCCTACAGATGATTAACCAATATTTTTAAATCATCCACCAAATCATCATCTCCCTCACAGTTTAACGAGTTAGCAACAACGCCACACATTAGTAAAACACCTGGCTGTTATAAAACACATGCCTAAATAATATCATTTAATTAAACAAATATATACCTATATAATTTACTTTATTAATATCATTTAATTTAGAAAATTCACCAATATAATATTGTCTCCAAATTTTTGTTTTATTCAAGTAATGATTAATTTAAAAAAAGATAGAAAAAAAACCCAAACTAGCATGAAATAATTGTTAAAGCAGAAATCAGAGAGGATTGTGGGTAAAAGTAGTGAAAGATGTCGTTCACTCGGACTACAAAATGGCCGACACCGATATAGTGCACTATATAGGGTACAGGGAGTGTTTTCGGACATAGATTTATTTTAGTTTTATTAATGTTGGGAATTAGCTTTAGCTTCTCATGTTTATGTACATGTTCTATATTTAGTGTACATTTTCATTTTAGTTAAATTTGTAGTAGTTTTGTCACTTATATTAGTGTTTATTATTGCTAGTTAGGTTTAGGGTTGCAAAGGGGCTGAATATTTCTGGTAAATTTCCAGAAACTTTCTAAAAGTGAATATCAAAAACTGAAAATTTCCAAATAATCCTGAAAAGTTTCCGAAAGTTTCCAAATAATCCTGAAAAGTTTCCAAAATTTCTGGAAATTTTGCAACCCTAGTTAGGTTTAATTTATTGATGTCTAGGTAAAAGGTGAACTTTAGTTTATTGCCAAGACAACATTTCTATTTTTCATTTCATCAAGTTTTTCAACCAATGTTTATATTTAATTGTAGCTTAATCTCAGTTAATGTGTTTAATATTGTGATTGAGCGGTGTTAGCTCGGTGTGCTCATGTGGTGTGTTTCCCGCAGGTTTCGGCTCTGGATCAGGAGATCATCGAGGTCGACACCGACACCAAGGAGATGCTCAAGCTTCTGGTGAGAGTCACTCTAACCCTACCCATGATCCTCTGCGGTAGATCACGTGACCTGTCTCGAAAGTGACTGTGGAGTGTCGTCTCCAGGTCATCGAAGCACAGGGAGAGAAACTGAAAGTGTTTCCCGTGTTTGCTGGACTCTGTTCCTGACAGACCCTGAATCTTTCACACAACCGCTCGCTAGCGTTAGCATTAGCACCCGCTCTGCTGTTCACCTGTCAGTCTGGGAATGCTGCGCAGTCGCCAACAGAAATGCTCAACTCTAGCGGCGACTTTCTCAATGTTTCGGTTTGATTTTTTTACACCCTCAGATTCCAGATGTTCAAATAGTTGCATCTCAGCCAAATATTGTCCTATCCCAGCAAACGTACATCAATGAAAAGATATATTTATTCAGCTTTCAGATGATGTTTAAATCTCCATTGCAAAACATTGACCCATGTGACTGGGTTAGTGGTTAGGGTCACATACATAGACTGTAAAAAATATGGACAAAGCGTCTGTGACGTCACCCGTAGACTTTCTGAAGAACGGGTTTGAGGCCGTTTATGGGGGGTATGGGCGGCGCCATCTTGGGAACCCCGCCCACCTTCTGGGCAATCCATATATGGGTAAAAGGGCGGGCTTTGTGTGAGACTGAGCCGGCCGGTGGACCCGCCTCTTCAGCCAAGCATTTTTATTTATTTATTTGGCAGACGCATTTACAGTGTTTCAAACGGCAGTTATAACTAACACCAGTATGTTGACTAACGTTAGCTAATGTTAGCTGTCGCTCGTTATCACAACTCCGTGTTCAAAGTGGTGCAGTGCAAGAGCGGTTCACACTTTTACCTCAGCTAGCCATTGACAACAATCTGTTTAATGTGATGTGAGTAAGCTTCGTGTGAAGTTATGATATGAACGAACGTTTTACCTTAAATGTGACAACCATAGGCTGTATAAATTGACAATGAATTAAGTATTGCCACAGAGCTATTCACAAAAAAAAAAGGTTTATTGACGAGAACTATGCTTCGTTGCCCTTAACGTTATACAGTGCCACATTAACAGGACGCTAACTTATCTGAGGCGATTTAATGCTAACTGTTGCAGTGCCCACAAACATTGATGCTAAATAGTGCTAACTACATGAAATAGTAGTGGAATGTCACTTACCGGGAAAACTGGAGCGAAGTCCTCCTGCAGTGTCGCTTAGTGCAGTTTATAGCAGAGCAACCCATTTTATGTGCGATATTTCAATACAAATGTTCAGAAAGGATACAGAGGTGGTATGATGTGTTGTCAGATCATGGCCGAGACGTCAAATTTCAGGAATTCCACTCGGCGCAGCCTATGCTCGTTATCAGCTGTCAATCAAAGTTAACCACGCCCTTATTTGTCATACATTTTATATCTAAATACAATCTAAACTAACGAGTTAGAAAAAAATTCACCCCCCTCACAGTTGTCAGGCACTCGGAACCTATCGAAAAATACAATAAAAGTCCATGGGACCAACCTGTAAAAACATGAATTTATGCTGTGAAAACGGACATTTTAACATGGGGGCTATGGACATTTGCTCCCTTTTGGGACCTGCCCCTAGCGGATTTTCGATGTATTGCAGTTTTTCGCACTTCCGGGTAGGCTTCATTGTTCAGATTAGAATGTTGCCGCTTCGTTACATATAGACAACATAAGTAATCTTACAACTTACATCTGCAGAACAGGGTGCGAATGCATGCATGAACGTGAGCGTGCTAGTCTGGTGTAGACCCAGTTGAGCTGTGATGTCACTGACCCGTTTCTGTTCCCGCAGGACTTCGGGAGCCTGTCGAATCTCCAGGTCACGCAGCCTCCGGTCGGCATGAACTTCAAGACCCCGAGAGGAGTGTGAACACCTGTGTGTGTGTGTGTGTGTGTGTGTGTGTGTGTGTGTCTGTGTGTGTGTTGGGGGTGTTTCCCCGAGAGGAGTGTGTACACCTGTGATCATCTCGTGTGTGTGTGTGTGTGTGTGTGTGTGTGTGTGTGGTCACCGTGATTTTGCCAAGTAAGACATGATCCTGTATCATAATATTTTGTTGATCCTGGAATAACATTCCTGTCCCAAAATTTAGTCCTTACCCTAAACCTAAACTTAACCCATAACTTTTCCCTAAAATCAGAGGGAAATGAGAGGTGAAGAACACTGATGTCGAAGCACCTAACCCTGGGTCTAAGACTAAACTTGACATAAACTGTAAACTTGTCCCTCAAATCTGATTGGTTGATTGGAAAGTTGTTCCAGGATCAATAAAGATGTTGATCCAGGAACATGTGGTACTTGGTGAAATCATGTTCACTGTGTGTGTGTGTGTCCTGATGATGGACCAGTTCTCATGTGTCAGTCTCCTGGTGTTCTCCTGTTGATGAGCCTCAGGAACACGAGGAGAATCTACTCTTTATACTAAAGCTGCACTATAAACACTGAGTGGAACGAGATCAGCCTGAAACTGTACTTGAGTATTTAAAAGTAACCTAATAAAATGATTTTTTGAATGAAGCTGAAATCTGTGTCAAACACTGAGTGTCACTAATAATCTTTATGACGAGTGATTATATTTATGATTTACTGACGTCTAAAGTCTGATATCAACTCTTTGAATTCTTTATTTGTGGCATTAGTTACTTTGTCTGCAAATATTGATATGTGATTATAATCAGCACATGTAATTTGATTAAAAATGAATTGACTAATAGCCTGATTTGTTAATATATTAACTATAATATTAATACCAATAATCCACTCCCTGGTCTACTCCTTAATATTTACAAAAAATTTAATATTTTATGTTCACTTAAAGCAGTGGTATAATGCCCTCTTCACAAGATGTAAAATAAGTCTCTGATGTCCCCAGAGTGTGTGTGTGAAGTTTTAGCTCAAAATACCCCACAGATAATTACAGTGAGGAAAATAAGTATTTGAACACCCTGCTATTTTGCAAGTTCTCCCACTTAGAAATCATGGAGGGGTCTGAAATTGTCATCGTAGGTGCATGTCCACTGTGAGAGACATAATCTAAAAAAGAAAAAATCCAGAAATCACAATGTATGATTTTTTAACAATTTATTTGTATGATACAGCTGCAAATAAGTATTTGAACACCTGAGAAAATCAATGTTAATATTTGGTACAGTAGCCTTTGTTTGCAATTACAGAGGTCAAACGTTTCCTGTAGTTTTTCACCAGGTTTGCACACACTGCAGGAGGGATTTTGGCCCACTCCTCCACACAGATCTTCTCTAGATCAGTCAGGTTTCTGGGCTGTCGCTGAGAAACACGGAGTTTGAGCTCCCTCCAAAGATTCTCTATTGGGTTTAGGTCTGGAGACTGGCTTGGCCACGCCAGAACCTTGAGATGCTTCTTACAGAGCCACTCCTTGGTTATCCTGGCTGTGTGCTTCGGGTCATTGTCATGTTGGAAGACCCAGCCTCGACCCATCTTCAATGCTCTAACTGAGGGAAGGAGGTTGTTCCCCAAAATCTCGCAATACATGGCCCCGGTCATCCTCTCCTTAATACAGTGCAGTCGCCCTGTCCCATGTGCAGAAAAACACCCCCAAAGCATGATGCTACCACCCCCATGCTTCACAGTAGGGATGGTGTTCTTGGGATGGTACTCATCATTCTTCTTCCTCCAAACACGTTTAGTGGAATTATGACCAAAAAGTTTTATTTGGTCTCATCTGACCACATGACTTTCTCCCATGACTCCTCTGGATCATCCAAATGGTCATTGGCAAACTTAAGACGGGCCTTGACGTGCTGGTTTAAGCAGGGGAACCTTCCGTGCCATGCATGATTTCAAACCATGACGTCTTAGTGTATTACCAACAGTAACCTTGGAAACGGTGGTCCCAGCTCTTTTCAGGTCATTGACCAGCTCCTCCCGTGTAGTTCTGGGCTGATTTCTCACCTTTCTTAGGATCATTGAGACCCCACGAGGTGAGATCTTGCATGGAGCCCCAGTCCGAGGGAGATTGACAGTCATGTTTAGCTTCTTCCATTTTCTAATGATTGCTCCAACAGTGGACCTTTTTTCACCAAGCTGCTTGGCAATTTCCCCGTAGCCCTTTCCAGCCTTGTGGAGGTGTACAATTTTGTCTCTAGTGTCTCTAGTAGTTGGATTCTTACTGATTGTATGGGGTGGACAGGTGTCTTTATGCAGCTAACAACCTCAAACAGGTGCTTCTAATTTAGGATAATAAATGGAGTGGAGGTGGACATTTTAAAGGCAGACTAACAGGTCTTTGAGGGTCAGAATTCTAGCTGATAGACAGGTGTTCAAATACTTATTTGCAGCTGTATCATACAAATAAATAGTCCATACAAATAAAAATCATATTGTGATTTCTGGATTTTTTTATTTTTTATTTTGTCTCTCACAGTGGACATGCACCTATGATGACAATATCAGACCCCTCCATGATTTCCAAGTGGGAGAACTTGCAAAATAGCAGGGTGTTCAAATACTTATTTTCCTCACTGTATATATAGCATGTTAATATTGTCACTTTTTGAGGGTGAGCAGAAACGCACCGTTTTGTGTCTGTTCCTTTAAATGCAAATGAGCTGCTGCTCCTGGCGCAGGGGGCGGATCTTCAAGAGCTGCACTCACACAGACATGCACTGGAAATTGTTCAAACTGATGGAGAGACTGAAGAAGAAGTGACAACATGTAGACAACATTTCTGAACGGTTAGTTGATGAAGGAATCCTGGAGAATGATGTATTGAGGGAATCCCCAGTTCTGCAGCAGCACCGCCATATAAAGTTAAGAAAACTAGGCTAAACAACCGAGAGAAATATACGTCCACTACCTCAGATTTAACGTTTTATCGGTACATCAGCATCGGGGAATAACATTATAATCTCGTTCACGGTAGAGGAAGCTGCTCACATGTGCTAAACTAACTCTGAAGACTTCAATGTAAACAGCTTTTCCATATGTATATATACTGGCCCTGATAATCATCACAAATACTGACCCCTTGCTCCATTCCTGTAAATCAGTTTTTATGAATGAGTGACTCTCACCCATTGCTCTAATCTTCGCTTGCGCCCCCTGCTGGTCAGGCCGACTAACAGCAGATGGAGATTATTAACCGGTAATCTACTGATATTCCTGCAGTTCCTGGATGTCAAATGTTGAATTTTCTGTCAAATTTGAACCACTGAATTTGTAAAGCAAAATAAAATGGACTGATAATTGCCTGTCGAATATTATAGGTTGTATTTTTAAACAGAATTAACATTTTGGAAGTGAAATCTGAAAGGTAAATATGGATTATTGAATTTTTAATAATGGAAACGTGTGTGAAATGTTTGGAATTGAACTATTCACAGCTTAAATATACAACCATGTTGAATTTCAGCCCATAAAAATGCAAGCCCTGAAAATACAATGCATTAAAATGTAAGCAGGGTTAGTGCAATGCCTATTTTTTTCAAGTAGTGCAATTCAGCAAGCTTTTTTGTTTCAGAAACATGTCATTATTTTACTTCCATATTTCTCATTCATAACTGAACATGTTTGCATTGAGACGCATCTGAATGATTCCTGCTCGAGTTGAGTTGACCTCTGACCCACAGTTGACCTTTAAAAGGTTTAACGAACCACTGATGATTTCAGACCGTAACAGGGATTCACTTCATCCTGATGGGAAATATGAATGAAATCTGAAATATAGACCAGAAGAAGAACGGTGGAAATGTTCAGGCAACGTGATCCAATAATTTACAATTTTATTAAATCTTTCGATGTAAAACGAGGGACGTTGGGAAGAACAGTCAGCGAGGCTGCGACACACATCAGGGGCTTTCGCTGCAAAAATTCATCATCATAATCACTATTATTGCAAAAACGTCCAATAAAGTCCATGACTGTCACATGATCCTCAGAGCCGCGCGAGTCCATGTCATGAAGGAAGTGACAGCCAATAAAAACTAACAAAAACAAGAAGTAGACAAAACACAATCACCTTATTACGACTAAACTCTGTCACTGTCACAACATCTGAGAACTTCTTTTCTGCTTAAACGAATTTAAATATTTTTAAAAATATTTCATCATCTACTTTTATTGCGAAAATAGGCAACTGGACTAACTGTGATGATGATGATGATGATGATGATGAGCAGCGTGAGGCCACGGGAACGGCACTGTCCATGTCTCCATGACGACCGTCGCCGTGACGCTCATCTCCATGACAACCGCCGCCGTGATGCCCGTCTCCATGACAACCGCTGCCGTGATGCCCGTCTCCGTGACGACCGCCGCCGTGTCGCTCGTCTCCATGACGACCGTGATGCTCGTCTCCAAACAGCGATGCGTGTTTATCTTGCGCTCAAGCAGTTGCTAGTTTTTGGACAGTTTGCAGGATCTCTATACATGAATTCCCTGAACGAAACGTACAAACAAACACAAGTGCGTCCTCGTGAACCCGAGACGCCCGTCCTGCTGACAGTCAGAAGAATCAGCTGGAGAATCAGGAATGTTGTCCTCGGGATTTGGGGATTAAAAGCTCAGAGTAAAAACATAAAACCGGACGAGGAACTCAACGGCATGAACGCAGAAATGTCCATCCATCCGTTCGTCTCAGGCGTCTCTCCACAAACTCTTTCTGGATTCATGTTTTCCAGAGCCTGTGTGAGTGTGTGTAAGTGTGTGAGTGTGTGAGGTAAACAGCTCCACTGCAGAACCTGATTGGACGGGAGGGTGAGACGAGGCGGGGCTTCATGCAGAGTGTCTCAGGTGGGCTTCCTGGATGTCAGACACATCAGCTAGCAGTTTGAGTCACTCACTCACACACACACACACACACACACACTGTTGTAACAGTAACTCTCAGATTCAGTCACTGAGACGAATAGCTATATTACAGACTGACTGCTCACATACTCTCTGTGTGAATTCATTCAACTGTGTAAATGATTGTTTTTCTAGGACATTCACAAGAGTTTTGCTGAAGGCCTCGAGAAGAAACTGAGTTCCACGAGTTATAAACCTTACTAAAACACTCAGTCCCGTTTCTTAAAATGTATTATCATAAAAATATCATAAATAAAATGTCAAAAGTCTTTTTTTATCTGTCAGATCATGTGAAATGATCTCGCTTTCTGTGTTCAGCCTGTAAAATTCTGTTGAATGAGGTGGAGGAAGACAGTGAATGAAGCTTCAGGTATAAAGATAGGCTTGTTTCTCCCGTGTGTGTGTGTGTGTGTTGAAGCCCACCCTCGTCTCTCTGAAGCCCCTGGTCTCTGGTTCTCAAGTGACGGTGGGCTGCAGTTCCGGATGGGGCCTCAGGGGGGCATCAGTGAGTCTGAGGGGCAGAAGTGCTACGAGTTCAGCCAAGGGTGGTTGAGGCACTCTGAAGCAGAGGCCCGTTTCTCCGGCACCATCTCTAGCATGGGCAACAAGAAGTGTGTGAAGTGACCGGCGTCCTCGGCCGACCAGCCGTACTTTTCCACCAGCACATCAAACAGAGTCCAGGGCTTGAGTTTCGTGATGTGCCGCAGTTCACCTGCAGAAAGAGACGCCAGATCAGCTGCTGCAGGGAAAACACAGCTGCAAGCCCCGCCCCATTACTACAGCAAGACCTGCCCCCTTTATTACTGCAACCCCTGCCCCCTTTACTACTGCAAGACACGCCCCTTTATTACAGCAAGACCGAGCACTTTTTACTGCAACCCCTGCTCCCTTTACTACTGTAAGACATGCCTGTCTTGCAGTAATAAACGGGCGTGTCTTTCAGTTATAAAGGGGACAGGTCTTGCAGTAATAAAGGGGCGTGTCTTCCCCTTTATTACTGCAAGACCTGTCCCCTTTATAACTGAAAGACACGCCCGTTTATTACTGCAAGACATGCCCCTTTATTACTGCGAGACCTGTCCCCTTTATAACTGAAAGACACGCCCGTTTATTACTGCAAGACATGCCCCTTTATTACTGCGAGACCTGTCCCCTTTATAACTGCAAGACACGCCCCTTTATTACTGCAAGACACGCCCCTTTAAATACTGTGAGACCTGCCTCCATTACTACTGCAAGACCTGCCCCATTACTACTGCAAGACACGCCCCTTTATTACTGCAAGACCTGTCCCCTTTATAACTGAAAGACACGCCCCTTTATTACTGCAAGACACGCCCCTTTAAATACTGTGAGACCTGCCTCCATTACTACTGCAAGACCTGCCCCATTACTACTGCAAGACACGCCCCTTTATTACTGCAAGACCTGTCCCCTTTATAACTGAAAGACACGCCCCTTTATTACTGCAAGACACGCCCCTTTATTACTGCAAGACCTGTCCCCTTTATAACTGCAAGACACACCCCTTTATTACTGCAAGACCTGCCTCCATTACTACTGCAAGACACGCCCCTTTATTACTGCAAGACCTGCCCCTTTATTACTGCAAGACACACCCCTTTATTACTGCAAGACCTGTCCCCTTTATAACTGCAAGACACGCCCCTTTATTACTGCAAGACCTGTCCCCTTTATAACTGAAAGACACGCCCGTTTATTACTGCAAGACATGCCCCTTTATAACTGCAAGACACACCCCTTTATTACTGCAAGACACGCCCCTTTAAATACTGTGAGACCTGCCTCCATTACTACTGCAAGACCTGCCCCATTACTACTGCAAGACACGCCCCTTTATTACTGCAAGACCTGTCCCCTTTATAACAAAGACACGCCCGTTTATTACTGCAAGACACGTCCCCTTTATAACTACAAGACACACCCCTTTGTTACTGCAAGACCTGCCCCCATTACTACAGCAAGACCTGCCCCCTTTATTACTGCAACCCCTGCAAGACACGCCCCTTTATTACAGCAAGACCGAGCACTTTATTACTGCAACCCCTGCCCCCTTTACTACTGCAAGACACGCCCCTTTATTACAGCAAGACCGAGCACTTTATTACTGCAAGACATGCCCCTTTATTACTGCAAGACATGCCCCTTTATTACTGCGAGACCTGTCCCCTTTATAACTGCAAGACACACCCCTTTATTACTGCAAGACACGCCCCTTTAAATACTGTGAGACCTGCCTCCATTACTACTGCAAGACCTGCCCCATTACTACTGCAAGACACGCCCCTTTATTACTGCAAGACCTGCCCCTTTATTACTGCAAGACCTGTCCCCTTTATTACTGCAAGACCTGTCCCCTTTATTACTGCGAGACCTGTCCCCTTTATAACTGCAAGACCTGTCCCCTTTATAACTGCAAGACCTGCCCCTTTATTACTGCAAGACCTGTCCCCTTTATTACTGCAAGACCTGTCCCCTTTATAACTGCAAGACACACCCCTTTATTACTGCAAGACCTGTCCCCTTTATAACTGCAAGACCTGTCCCCTTTATTACTGCGAGACCTGTCCCCTTTATAACTGCAAGACCTGCCCCTTTATTACTGCGAGACCTGTCCCCTTTATAACTGCAAGACCTGTCCCCTTTATAACTGCAAGACCTGCCCCTTTATTACTGCAAGACCTGTCCCCTTTATTACTGCGAGACCTGTCCCCTTTATAACTGCAAGACACACCCCTTTATTACTGCAAGACACGCCCCTTTAAATACTGTGAGACCTGCCTCCATTACTACTGCAAGACCTGCCCCCATTACTACTGCAAGACACGCCCCTTTATTACAGCAAGACCTGCCCCATTACTACTGCAAGACCTGTCCCCTTTATAACTGCAAAACACGTCCCTTTATTACTGTAAGACACACCCACATTACTGCCGTAAGACACACCCACATTATGCTGTAAAACACACCCACATTATTGCCGTAAGACACACCCACATTATTGCTGCAAGGCTAAGGAAAGACCTCAGAGCAGAACCATTTGAGAGACTGGATTACAGGTCTGATGGTGTAAATGAAACGGTCCTGAAGGAGACAGGACTCAGACTGCATAGTTATGGTTACCTTTCTTTGAGAAGAACTCACGGCTGTATTTTCCTGCTGCGATGATCTTGCGGGGGATTTTTCCCAGCAACTCCATAATCAGAGCGATGTGGTCTGACCACCAAACACACACACACACACACACACACACACAACATCAGTTATTCATGCAGTGGTGCAGGAGGACGGAGGGACGCGTCGGCCATCACACACACTGACGTCTGGGTAACACCAGTTCAGCTCACACACACGTCTGCCATTAAAGGCTCATGAAATGGAAAATCCAGATATTTGCATATATAAGAAGTTACTCTAGAATAAAAACAGGTTCCATTTCTGAACACTGATGAAGTTCACCAATCACAGCAGCGGCTGTTTACTCCAGTTTCTGAGAGAGGAAATCATGTCTATGAATATCTGAAACTGTTTGGTGAAAAAAAAAAATCTATAAACTAACCTCCAAAACATAAGATAAAGGTGCGAAAATGTATTTCATGACCCTTTAGAATCCAGCCCTGTAACGGCAGTGTGTGTGTGTGTGTGTGTGGCGGACGCTCGCATCCGTCGCTCCCTCTGAGTCTAACACTACCTCTCCGGTTGAAGAACTCCCGGGAATATTTTCCAGAAAGAGCAAAGTGTCGAGGAATGCAGCCAAGAAGCTCTATGATGTGAGCTATATGATCTACAGGAGAGAGAAAGAGGAAGAGGAAGAGGAGAGGAAGAGGAGGGAAGCGTGGTGGGAAAATAGAGGAAGAGAGAAACGGAAGAGCCGGGAGTTTAGATCAGCCAGAAACACTCTAAACACGGTCTGACATCTGAATGCTAACGGTTACGCTGGGTTTTAAACTTCATCTTGAGCGACAGGCAAGAACAGAACGAAGAGTAACAGGGTTCAGAGCGAGCGATAGAATCAGAGGAGTTCAGAATGGAATACTAGTGTCACATGACCTCATCATGTAGCCGTGTGTACTGAGGAGCGGAGCACCGTCTCTGTGTAACGCTGGATTGTGATTGGTCACTGGTGTAATGCTCGATTGTGATTGGTCACTGGTGTAATGGTCGATTGTGATTGGTCACTGGTGTAATGCTCGATTGTGATTGGTCACTGGTGTAACGCTTGATTGTGATTGGTCACTGGTGTAACGCTTGATTGTGATTGGTCAGCTCGTCTCCGCTTCACATAAGGGATGGCGTTTATTTTAAGATGACTGTCTGACTGTTGAGTATATATTTAGCAATTTGAAAAACTACAATGAGTCGAGATGATGTTAAAATGGCAGTGTTGACAGAATGAAAGATTCTCTACTCAGACTGAATATGATATGAATGTGCGGTGACATGTCCTCCATTCTGAACCCGCGCTGAGAAGCGTAAACATCTGTACCTTCATCCCGAGAGTAGTCTTCCCCCGAGTGTGGCTCGAACAGATAGTCTCCGGTGGCGAGCTCGAACGCCTGCGGACACAGAGTAGATGAAGCGCTCTGAGACACACACACACACACACACACACACACACACAGACGCTCACCATGCAGGCTGTGCTCCAGATGTCGGCTGGAGTGCTGTATCCCGCGCCGATCAGGACCTCGACGGACCGGTACTGCCGCGTCTGGATGTCCTCCGTGAAGTGCTTGTGCTGGACACACAATCACACTTCAGATCTGCACACAGCTCACCTATCTACACTCGTATGCACATTTACAGCATCTTACCACCCAGCATGCATTGCCCAGGTCAGCGATTTTGACTCTCAGAACGTCTGCGTTGCGCGGATCCAGAGGATTGACCAGCAGATCGGCCGCTCGAACCCTTGCTGCAGGACAGAGTGTGTATCAGTCAACATACAGCAGTGTGTGTGTCACTGGCTACGTTCACATGCACAACTTTTGTTTCAATCGGACTGAATTCATTCTGATTGATGAATCCGAAAGTAGTGTTTACGCTAAACATGTGATCGGGGATGATGTGCGTGTTTTTATAATCACAAGCTCCAAATCGGGACAGATGTTTTGGCATGCGCTCACTGCACAAATATACAGAGTTTCCCGCTGTTTGTGCATAATAACCATTCCCCTACATTGGTTAATTATTTGTTTTAAACAGCAGACTTAATATTGATCCATTTCTCGTCATAATTTGGAGACAATGAGCATATGAATTTATAAATTACATTTATATTTATCACACAGTAAAAATGCCTGGGAACTGAAAAAAGCACTGGTGGGCCGTTGTCCTGCTCCACTGCACAGACGCAGTGAAAGGAGGATTATAGGAGGACGGGAAACTCTTTATATGACACTTTATTCAACAGGAAGAACAGCTTGTTTTGCACGTAACGTGTCATTACGCTATTTCTTCACCATTACGCTATTTCTACGTTATTACGCTATTTCTACGTTATTACGCTATTTCCACATCATTACGCTATTTCTTCACCATTACGCTATTTCTACGTTATTACGCTATTTCTACATCATTACGCTATTTCTTCACTATTACGCTATTTCTACGTTATTACGCTATTTCTACATCATTACGCTATTTCTACGTTATTACGCTATTTCTACATCATTACGCTATTTCTACATCATTACGCTATTTCTTCACCATTACGCTATTTCTGTGACATTCAGCGCCTAGAGTGCCCGAGTGAGCCACTGGAGGGCGCCCCTTCCTAGTTTATGGTTTCTTTTTATATTGTTATCCTGGACTCATTATGCTTTATGTCATGCACCTGTTTATGTCTTGCACCTGTTTGATGATTATGCTTGTTAGTATCCTTATTTAAACCTGTATGTTTCCTTTGTTCAGTGCTCAGGATTGTACGTGTCACACTGCATGATCTAGCTTTGTTTCTAGTTTCTAAGTTTCCTAGTATTTTAGTCTCCGTGTTTCTGACCTCTTGCCTGCCTGCTTTGATTACCCGACTGCCTGTTCCCTGTTTGTACTGCTGCTGATTTGGACTGCTTATCTGGACTCTGATTACTGCCTGTTTCCCCGTTTGTGCTCTTTGGATTATCCTTCAATAAAAGCCTGCATTTGGATCACCTGTCTGTTTCCCGGTGCAGTTCGTGACAATTTCTAAGTTATTACGCTATTTCTATGTTATTACGCTATTTCCACATCATTATGCTATTTCTTCACTATTACGCTATTTCTACGTTATTACGCTATTTCTATGTTATTACGCTATTTCCACATCATTACGCTATTTCTTCACTATTACGCTATTTCTACGTTATTACGCTATTTCTTCACCATTACGCTATTTCTTCACCATTACGCTATTTCTTCACCATTACGCTATTTCTTCACTATTACGCTATTTCTACGTTATTACGCTATTTCTTCACCATTACGCTATTTCTTCACCATTACGCTATTTCTTCACCATTACGCTATTTCTAAGTTATTACGCTATTTCTATGTTATTACGCTATTTCTTCACTATTACGCTATTTCTACGTTATTACGCTATTTCTTCACCATTACGCTATTTCTACGTTATTACGCTATTTCTTCACCATTACGCTATTTCTACGTTATTACGCTATTTCTTCACCATTACGCTATTTCTACGTTATTACGCTATTTCTACGTTATTACGCTATTTCCACATCATTACGCCATTTCTTCACCATTACGCTATTTCTACGTATTACGCTATTTCTACATCATTACGCTATTTCTTCACCATTACGCTATTTCTACGTTATTACGCTAATTCTACATTATTAAGCTATTTCCACATCATTATGCTATTTCTTCACCATTACGCTATTTCTACGTTATTACGCTATTTCTACGTTATTACGCTATTTCTACATCATTACGCTATTTCTTCACCATTATGCTATTTCTACGTTATTACGCTATTTCTACGTCATTACGCTATTTCTTCACCATTACGCTATTTCTACGTTATTACGCTAGTTCTACGTTATTACGCTATTTCCACATCATTACGCTATTTCTTCACCATTACGCTATTTCTACGTTATTACGCTATTTCTACGTTATTACGCTATTTCTACGTTATTACGCTATTTCTACATCATTACGCTATTTCTTCATCATTACGCTATTTCTACGTTATTACGCTAATTCTACGTTATTACGCTATTTCCACATCATTATGCTATTTCTATGCCATTACGCTATTTCTACCTCATTACGCTATTTCTACATCATTACGCTATTTCTACATCATGACGCTATTTCTTCATCATTACGCTATTTCTACATCATTACGCTATTTCTACATCATTACGCTATTTCTTCATCATTACGCTATTTCTACATCATTACGCTATTTCTACATCATGACGCTATTTCTTCATCATTACGCTATTTCTACATCATTACGCTATTTCTACATCATTACGCTATTTCTACATCATGACGCTATTTCTTCATCATTACGCTATTTCTACATCATTACGCTATTTCTTCATCATTACGCTATTTCTACATCATTATGCTATTTCTATGCCATTACGCTATTTCTACCTCATTACGCTATTTCTACATCATTACGCTATTTCTTCATCATTACGCTATTTCTACATCATTACGCTATTTCTTCATCATTACGCTATTTCTACATCATTACGCTATTTCTACATCATTACGCTATTTCTACATCATTACACTATTTCTACATCATTACGCTATTTCTTCATCATTACGCTATTTCTACATCATTACGCTATTTCCACATCATTATGCTATTTCTATGCCATTACGCTATTTCTACCTCATTACGCTATTTCTACATCATTACACTATTTCTACATCATTACGCTATTTCTACATCATTACGCTATTTCTTCATCATTACGCTATTTCTACGTCATTACGCTATCGCTACGTCATTACGCTATCGCTACGTCATTACGCTATCTCTACATCTTTACGCTATTTCCATGTCATTACGCTATTTCTACGTCATTACACTATTTCTACCTCATTACACTATTTCTTCGTCATTACACTATTTCTACATCATTACGCTATTTCTACGCCATTACGCTATTTCTACATCATTACGCTATTTCTTCGCCATTACGCTATTTCTACATCATTACGCTATTTCCACGTCATTAGACTATTTCCACGTCATTACACTATCTCTACGTCATTACGCTATCTCTACGTCATCTCTACGTCATTACGCTATCTCTACGTCATTACGCTATTTCTACATCATTACGCTATTTCCACGTCATGACACTATTTCTATGTCATTACGCTATTTCTACGTCATTACGCTATCTCTACGTCATTACGCTATCTCTACGTCATTACGCTATCGCTACGTCATTACGCTATCGCTACGTCATTACGCTATTTCTACGTCATTACTCTATTTCTACGTCATTACGCTATTTCTACGTCATTGCACATGCGCAGTCCTTTCAGTTTCGGTTTTCAACCGATCAAGTGTTTACATGTTTTCTCGATCAGATTAGAAAAGGAATAAACTGCCCCTTTCAATCCGATCAAAATTGTATTGGGATCGAGCTCAATCGGATCGATTAAGGTTTATATGAAGGCTTTTCAGTCCGATTGAGCCGCCAATCCCATTACTAATGGATTATTTGGTTGCATGTGAATGTAGCCAGTGTGTGTGTGTGTGTGTGTGACTGACCTCTTGTCGTGTCCCATGTAAACGTAGCCTGTGTGTGTGTGTGTGTGTGTGTGACTGACCTCTGGGCGTGTCTCATGTAAACGTAGCCAATGTGTATGTGTGTGTGTGTGTGTGTGTCTGTGTGTGTGTGACTGATCTCTGGGCATGTCTCATGTGAACGTAGCCTGTGTGTGTGTGTGTGTGTGTGTGTGTCTGTGACTGACCTCTGGGCGTGTCTCATGTAAACGTAGCCAGTGTGTGTGTGTGTTGTGTGTGTGTGTGTGACTGACCTCTGGGCGTGTCTCATGTAAACGTAGCCAGTGTGTGTGTGTGTGTGTGTGTGTGTGAGTGTGTGACTGACCCCTGGGTGTGTCCCCGGTACTGGACGAGGACACGGTTCTGCTGCGGTCGGTGTTCCCGCTGAGAGCCCCAGCCTCGTCCTCTGCGTCGGGGAGCGTGGGGTCCAGCGGGAGCTCGGGGAAGCGTGGAGTGGTTCCCCGGTGCCGAGATCCATTGGGGAGTCCAGGTTCTACGTTGGGGAGTCCGGGTTCTCCATTGGGGAGTCCGGGTTCTCCGTTGGGAAGCTCGTGGGAGGCGTCGGAAGCCTTGCGGTCAGTAGTGCTGATCTCCGACTCCACCAGAGGGCAGAGGAGCGAGGACTGAGGCATGCTGGGAGAGTCACGCTCCTGCACACACATGATCACATGACCGTTGGTCTTAGAGGAGTCATTGTGCTCTTTGCCTTCATCGTCTGCCTCCTCCTCCTCCTCCTCCTCTTCCTCCTCCTCCTCATCATCATCATCGTCGTATTCTTCTTCATCCTCCTCCTCCTCCTCATCCACTTGTCTCTCTGATGTCTCTGTCGTCTCTGTCGTCTCAGTTTCTCCCTGGTTCGGACTCTCCTGTATCTTCAGCTCATCTGTGGTGTTCTGTGGGGGCGTGGCTTCTGTTTCCTCTTCCTCGGCTTTATCCTCCTCTTCCTCTCCCACATCTTCATTTCCCTCCTGCTCTTCCGGTTGTCCTGAGTTTTCCCGCTCCTCCTGCTGTCCGGGTGGAGTGTGTGTGCGTGACTCTTCTTCTTCCTCGTTCTCCTCACTTTCCTGCTGGTCCTGATCCGGTTCTGCGCCTGAGAGACACAGAGACATCGGCTCAAAAACACACAACCAAACTTTTTAGGTCGACCTCATTATTGTGAAGAATTACAAAAAAAAACTCAGAACAATCCTCACAGTACATCAGCCAAAACTAAACCAACACTGATGTACATAAGGCCTACTGTCGCGTGGGATGCAGTGGAGTGAAGCGTGGGATGCAGTGGAGTGAAGCGTGAGATGCAGTGGAGTAAAGCGTGAGATGCAGTGGAGTGAAGCGTGAGATGCAGTGGAGTAAAGCGTGAGATGCAGTGGAGTGAAGCGTGAGATGCAGTGGAGTAAAGCGTGAGATGCAGTGGAGTGAAGCGTGAGATGCCGTGGTGCAAAGCGTGAGATGCAGTGGAGTGAAGCGTGAGATGCAGTGGAGTGAAGCGTGAGATGCAGTGGAGTAAAGCGTGAGATGCAGTGGAGTGAAGCGTGAGATGCAGTGGAGTAAAGCGTGAGATGCAGTGGAGTGAAGCGTGAGATGCCGTGGTGCAAAGCGTGAGATGCAGTGGAGTGAAGCGTGGGATGCAGTGGAGTGAAGCGTGAGATGCAGTGGAGTGAAGCGTGAGATGCAGTGTAGTAAAGCGTGAGATGCAGTGGAGTAAAGCGTGAGATGCAGTGGAGTAAAGCGTGAGATGCAGTGGAGTGAAGCGTGAGATGCAGTGGAGTAAAGCGTGAGATGCAGTGGAGTGAAGCGTGAGATGCAGTGGAGTAAAGCGTGAGATGCAGTGTAGTAAAGCGTGAGATGCAGTGGAGTGAAGCGTGAGATGCAGTGGAGTAAAGCGTGAGATGCAGTGGAGTAAAGCGTGGGATGCAGTGGAGTAAAGCGTGAGATGCAGTGGAGTAAAGCGTGAGATGCAGTGGAGTAAAGCGTGAGATGCAGTGGAGTAAAGCGTGAGATGCAGTGGAGTAAAGCGTGAGATGCAGTGGAGTGAAGCGTGAGATGCAGTGGAGTAAAGCGTGAGATGCAGTGGAGTAAAGCGTGGGATGCAGTGGAGTAAAGCGTGAGATGCAGTGGAGTGAAGCGTGGGATGCAGTGGAGTAAAGCGTGAGATGCAGTGGAGTAAAGCGTGAGATGCAGTGGAGTAAAGCGTGGG
This sequence comes from Rutilus rutilus, assembly GCA_021464565.1. NCBI lineage: Eukaryota > Metazoa > Chordata > Actinopteri > Cypriniformes > Leuciscidae > Rutilus > Rutilus rutilus. The sequence goes on along the minus strand of JAJAQA010000022.1, from coordinate 1,562,345 downwards.
ATGCAGTGGTGTAAAGCGTGGGATGCAGTGGTGTAAAGCGTGAGATGCAGTGGAGTGAAGCGTGGGATGCAATGGTGTGAAGCATGGGGTGCCGTGGTGTAAAGCGTGGGATGCCGTGGTGTAAAGCGTGGGATGCAGTGGTGTAAAGCGTGGGATGCCGTGGTGTAAAGCGTGGGATGCCGTGGTGTAAAGCGTGGGATGCCGTGGTGTAAAGCGTGGGATGCCGTGGTGTAAAGCGTGGGATGCTGTGGTGTAAAGCGTGAGATGCAGTGGTGTAAAGCGTGGGATGCAGTGGTGTAAAGCGTGGGATGCAGTGGTGTAAAGCGTGGGGTGCCGTGGTGTAAAGCGTGGGATGCCGTGGTGTAAAGCGTGGGATGCAGTGGTGTAAAGCGTGGGATGCAGTGGTGTAAAGCGTGGGGTGCCGTGGTGTAAAGCGTGGGATGCCGTGGTGTAAAGCGTGGGATGCAGTGGTGCAAAGCGTGGGATGCAGTGGTGTAAAGCGTGGGATGCAGTGGTGTAAAGCGTGGGGTGCCGTGGTGTAAAGCGTGGGATGCCGTGGTGTAAAGCGTGGGATGCAGTGGTGTAAAGCGTGGGATGCAGTGGTGTAAAGCGTGGGATGCAGTGGTGTAAAGCGTGGGATGCAGTGGTGTAAAGCGTGGGATGCCGTGGTGTAAAGCGTGGGATGCCGTGGTGTAAAGCGTGGGATGCCGTGGTGTAAAGCGTGGGATGCCGTGGTGTAAAGCGTGAGATGCAGTGGTGTAAAGCGTGGGATGCCGTGGTGTAAAGCGTGGGATGCCGTGGTGTAAAGCGTGAGATGCAGTGGTGTAAAGTGTGGGATGCAGTGGTGTAAAGCGTGAGATGCAGTGGTGTAAAGCGTGAGATGCAGTGGTGTAAAGCGTGAGATGCAGTGGTGTAAAGCGTGGGATGCAGTGGAGTAAAGCGTGAGATGCAGTGGTGTAAAGCGTGGGATGCAGTGGAGTAAAGCGTGAGATGCAGTGGTGTAAAGCGTGGGATGCCGTGGTGTAAAGCGTGAGATGCAGTGGTGTAAAGCGTGGGATGCATAAAATAAAAAGGAAATGATGCTAGTTTTCATGTGTGACCGATCACTTATGTAGTGGAGGCTCACTCACATGTGTGGTTGGTGAGTCTGACGGGCCTCTCCTTCTCTCCCTCGACCTCCTCATCCTCATCAACCTCTTCATCATCCTCTTCCTCACTGTCTGCCAGTGCCAGGGCGGGACTGGGGGCGGAGTCTGAGGCTCCACCCACTCTCTGTTTCTCTGCCTCTCGCTCCAGAGCTTCGATCTCCAACATGCGTCTCTCCAGCAGCTCCGCCTGACGCTTCTGCTTCTTCTTCAGCTTCTTTTTCTTATTTTTGGAGATCTTCCCCACCTGTAGGAGGCGCCACACCACAGCAAACAGCTCAAACACACACACTCCTCTCTGGCGTCATCACTCGGCTCTTTCCGTCAATATCAGCACATTCACTACACTTACTATAGACCCCTTCATGGTCGACGTCACAGGAAAATTCTAAGTTCGCAGTGCGCATGTCGGGGTCAGAAAGTTCATTCCATCCCATTGAATTGTGTGTTAACCAGAGAATTTCTCGTTAAGAAAAAATGCCTACTTGTTGCGTCGTGGACTGTGAAAATCACACCAGTTGTGGAGTCAAGTTTTTCAGGATTCCTGCAGGATCTCATCCGTTTAAAAAAACGTTCAGATCTATTTTTTTACAGTCTATGGTTCAGATAGATACTGCTATCTCCTAAGTAGCATGACACAGGTCACAATTAATGCCAGATATCGAACTTCACCTAATAAACCCGTCTACAGTTTACAGAAAACATTTGTTTACTTACCAGGGCTTAACTATACCATTGTTGTCACAATAGTTGTCACAATAACTGTCAATAACACTACAAACACGAGCATCTTTGATCGTAGCATTGTCCCAGTCTGCCCGTTTATTATATAAAAAAATACACATACTTAACAGTGTTAAATTTGAAAAAATACTGTTCGACAGAACTGCTTGGTTTGTTACCACAGTTATCTGCGTGGTTCCTCGGCGATGAAGTTCCACATTTGCGGCTATCCAACACAAAAATGCAGCAAGCATTTCACAATATTTTCTTCAGATAACTCCAAATTTCTCCCACACACTGGACTTGATTTTTGATGACTGTCAAAAACAATCTCCACTAGCTATTTTTTTTCTTTAACTCCTCAGCATCGACGACTGAAAGCAGGTCGCGCGCGCGCGGGGTTATGATGCATTTTTAAAAGTGAAAGATCCTGGGAGGGCGTGGCGCGTGGGCAAATAAACTGATGTGGATTTTAAATTATTTTATCAACTTGAAATACAGGCATATTTTTGTAGACGTATTCCTAAAAATATGAATATTATTTTACGTTTGCATGTGATTGTTTTAAACCCGTGTTTCCCCCGTGTCCGACCCGACACAGTTGGATATTTTTCACCCGTTTGAGCAAAAGTTGCGGGTCACCCATCTGAACCCGTGCAGGACTCTAATCAGGCAGACAATCGCCATTAGCTAAAAGAAGTTTATTATGGTTCTGTTCCCGTTCCTGTGATGGCAAAGACAGTGCATACCCTTGACACAATATGCTGGTCTATTAACCGCACCATTTTTCTGACCCCATGCTGCGCGCGCACCCAACCTAGGCGTTCGATGTTTACAAACATTGAAGGGGTCTATTGTAACTACAGGTTGGTTAGTCCCTATAATACTGCTGCCATCACAATGTGCTCGTTTCATTATAATAGTTTTGCAGTTTTGTAAAAGCTGGATTTCATGTGTTTGTTACAGACTAATGTAAATGGAACCTACAGATCAGAGCTGGACAGTTAGTGTGACTAAAGCCTTATAAAAGGGTTCTTGGATAAACATGTTCCTGTATGTAATATGTAGAAGTCTAATGTGTTGAGGATGTAAAGCAGCTGTGTGTGTGTGTGTGTGTGTGTGTGTGTGTGTGTGTGTGTGTGTGTGTGTGTGTGTGTGTGTGTGTGTGTGTGTGTGTGTGTGTGTGTGTGTGTGTGTGGGAACGGCTTCACTGACCTGTTTGAGTTGAGGAGCTGTGCTGACTGCAAACAAACACACACACACACAGAGTCAGTGTCACACTCATCACGTGGAGGAAAATTACAGGAATCAGGGATGAAACAGAGGAGAAACAGAGGATGAACAGAGGAGTAGAAACGGAGGATGAACGGAGGAGTAGAAACAGGAGTAGAAACAGGAGTAGAAACAGGAGTAGAAACGGAGGATGAACGGAGGAGTAGAAACGGAGGATGAACGGAGGAGTAGAAACAGGAGTAGAAACAGGAGTAGAAACAGGAGTAGAAACAGGAGTAGAAACGGAGGATGAACGGAGGATGAACAAAGGAGTAGAAACGGAGGATGAACAGAGGAGTAGAAACGGAGGATGAACGGAGGAGTAGAAACAGGAGTAGAAACAGGAGTAGAAACGGGTAGAAACGGAGGATGAACGGAGGAGTAGAAACGGAGGATGAACGGAGGAGTAGAAACAGGAGTAGAAACAGGAGTAGAAACAGGAGTAGAAACAGGGGTAGAAACAGGAGTAGAAACAGGAGTAGAAACAGGGGTAGAAACGGAGGATGAACGGAGGAGTAGAAACGGAGGATGAACGGAGGAGTAGAAACAGGAGTAGAAACAGGAGTAGAAACGGAGGATGAACGGAGGAGTAGAAACAGGAGTAGAAACAGGGGTAGAAACGGAGGATGAACGGAGGAGTAGAAACGGAGGATGAACGGAGGAGTAGAAACAGGAGTAGAAACAGGAGTAGAAACAGGAGTAGAAACAGGAGTAGAAACGGAGGATGAACGGAGGAGTAGAAACAGGAGTAGAAACAGGGGTAGAAACGGAGGATGAACGGAGGAGTAGAAACAGGAGTAGAAACAGGGGTAGAAACGGAGGATGAACGGAGGAATAGAAACGGAGGATGAACGGAGGAGTAGAAACAGGAGTAGAAACAGGAGTAGAAACGGAGGATGAACGGAGGAGTAGAAACAGGAGTAGAAACAGGAGTAGAAACAGGAGTAGAAACAGGGGTAGAAACGGAGGATGAACAGAGGAGTAGAAACGGAGGATGAACGGAGGAGTAGAAACAGGAGTAGAAACAGGAGTAGAAACAGGAGTAGAAACAGGAGTAGAAACAGGAGTAGAAACAGGAGTAGAAACAGGGGTAGAAACAGGGGTAGAAACGGAGGATGAACGGAGGAGTAGAAACGTAGGATGAACGGAGGATGAACAAAGGAGTAGAAATGGAGGATGAACAGAGGAGTAGAAACGGAGGATGAACGGAGGAGTAGAAACAGGAGTAGAAACAGGAGTAGAAACAGGGGTAGAAACGGAGGATGAACGGAGGAGTAGAAACGGAGGATGAACGGAGGATGAACGGAGGAGTAGAAACAGGAGTAGAAACAGGAGTAGAAACAGGAGTAGAAACAGGAGTAGAAACAGGAGTAGAAACAGGGGTAGAAACAGGGGTAGAAACAGGGGTAGAAACGGAGGATGAACGGAGGAGTAGAAACGTAGGATGAACGGAGGATGAACAAAGGAGTAGAAATGGAGGATGAACAGAGGAGTAGAAACGGAGGATGAACGGAGGAGTAGAAACAGGAGTAGAAACAGGAGTAGAAACAGGGGTAGAAACGGAGGATGAACGGAGGAGTAGAAACGGAGGATGAACGGAGGATGAACGGAGGAGTAGAAACAGGAGTAGAAACAGGAGTAGAAACAGGAGTAGAAACAGGAGTAGAAACGGAGGATGAACAGAGGAGTAGAAACGGAGGATGAACGGAGGAGTAGAAACAGGAGTAGAAACAGGAGTAGAAACAGGGGTAGAAACGGAGGATGAACGGAGGAGTAGAAACGGAGGATGAACGGAGGATGAACGGAGGAGTAGAAACAGGAGTAGAAACAGGAGTAGAAACAGGAGTAGAAACAGGAGTAGAAACAGGAGTAGAAACGGAGGATGAACGGAGGAGTAGAAACGGAGGATGAACGGAGGATGAACAAAGGAGTAGAAACGGAGGATGAACGGAGGAGTATGAACGGAGGATGAACAGAGGAGTAGAAACGGAGGATGAACGGAGGAGTACCAGCGGATCCTGAGGGAGGAGGTGCTCCTGCTTTCTGCCACTCAGTGGCCTCGACTGCCATCCTGCGCACGAAGGCCTCGTCCACACACATCAGGATGTTCTCCGGCTTGATGTCCGTGTGGATGATCTTACACTTACTGTGAAGGTAGTCCAGCCCCTGCAGAACCTTCACACACACACACACACACACACACACACACACACACACACACACAACACACAGGTCCTCGTCTGAGTGATGTCTCATGCTCATAACTGTGCTAACCGTCCTTGCACACTGGCAGAAATTTTCAGCAGAAATTTTTGTACGTTAAAAAATAAATACGACCTCGCGTAGTCAATCACGTTTACACACTGACTGCTAAACTTTCTTCCGTCATAAAAAAATTCGGCCCACGTTCGATTTTCTGCGTTTTTCGCATCCGTAGCATTTTGAGGTGTTTAGACAATTCAGAGCCACCGAATGAGGAATACGTAAAGA
>JAJAQA010000022.1:1526715-1551715 GCA_021464565.1 Rutilus rutilus | reverse complement strand
AATCTCCTCCTCCGGCTCCGGCGGGGCCACGGGCTCGGGTGGGGGGGGTGGAGGAGGAGGAGGAGGAGGAGGAGGAGGGGGAGGGGGGGGGAGTGGACGGAACCTTCTGTGTGTCGGGCCTACAGGAACACACACACACACACACACACACACACACAGCGGTCAGACAGCGTCTCAAAGCGCACAGAATACCTTCATCCTGTTGCCATAGAAACTACAGACACGAATCTAGAATCCAGCTTGACATAAAATCCATTTTTTAAGAATAAAACACATGCAGACACACTAACGTTTACTCAGCTAAATGTGAACAAACATAGTTTATCGTTTCAATTCACACCCCTAACACACATTCACAGGCGGGGCGTCACATTCTGACCATTGTGTGTCGAATGAGTCCACAGAACACACACACACACACACACACCATGAGGTCTTCGTCTCCGTTTACAACCCACACTTAAACTGACTGTTTTTATTACTGTACCTTTAAGATTCCAATATGCAGATTAGTCATGTGCCTGAGTGAATCTGATTGGCTCAGATGAGCTGTGGTTAGATCTCATGTATAAGAGGCGATAAACACACACTTTACCTGTGCTTGGCTCGATGTCGTAATCGCAGTGCACTGAGCGCTAACCCAAACGTCCTGCTGGCGCGAGAGGAACTGTGATCCATAATGATGGAGGGATATCTGCTAAACTTCTCTCTCTGACTCTCTCTGTCTGTGTCTCTCTGTGGAGCGTTCAGGGAACGAGAGCGACGCCAGGAATCTCATGACCAACTCACACGCAGTCAAGAATTCACACTCACACACTATCAATGTTCTCGTCATTTCAGCAGTTCCACGTGTGTCAGTAGATGTTTTCCAGTGGCAGACCCTGATGTCTAGATAGCAGAGACGTCAATATAACGCTGATATAAATGATAGCGATGGTTCAGTGATTCAGACGCCTCAATGCTTCTATAAACAGCAGTCACAAATCTTCACCGAGTGTTTTCACACAGGTCCTCTTCAGGAGAACCTGCTCAGACCCCTGAAAGTGTGAAAACACCCTTAATCATTGACAATTATCAAAATAAACAAGTCGCCTTCATTTATACAGCGCTTTAACAATATAGAGTTTCACAGCAGCTTTACAGTGATAATAGGAGCTTACAGTAACAGAGATTGTTTCGGCTTTACAGCAGCTCTAGAATAAAGTTATTGTCCAGATAAAGTTAGATTATTCACTTCTGTTGCAAAGATCATTAGATATTAACTCAGGGGCCGCTGTTTAATGTGTTCTGGCCGTTCATTCGCACGGTATGGGGTTAGAATTGTTGCATTATTCCAAATAAATAGAATATGATCCACAAATAAATGTAAAGAGATTCACAAAAATTAAACAAATTCACAAATAAAAAAATTAAGATCCACAAATAAATGTAGACTTTCACAAAAATGTATAAAATTCATTAATAAATAAAATGAGATTTGCAAATAAAAAAAGAAATATTTACATATGGTTTATTATTTTACAAACACAACTATGCCTGGCATTTATTTGTGAACCGCTTTCTGTGCATTTGTAAATCCCCTCACGCATCTGTGGATACTGAAACACTTCTAGCGTCGACGTGCAGACAAATCCACAAATAAGTGGACTCCACCCACCGTTTACTCAAGCCAATCAGATAACGGCCACATTGAGCTGGCCAATCGTAGCACGTTCTCGCTACAACCAATCACGTCTGGCTTTACACTTGGGGCGGGAACTGATTCTTGCACATTTGAAAGGAGCAGTAATAATCTTTGGGTGCTTCGTTCAAATTGAGCTGAACTGTTTGTGTGGTTAAAAGAAGACTCTGTTTTCAAAAGATTGTTGGAGTTTAAGGCCTCTTTATATTTCTATCAGGATAAACTCAGGGAATTATGATCATCACAGATCCCGAGCATCATGAACAGTAACACCATCAAGAGGCGCGACACAGCGCGTCAAAGCAAATAGTGCCTCATTATCTATTCACTGCTGCCGTAGCAGTTTCAAATAATGTAAAACTAGCATGTTTGAAATGTTAACACCTTTTTCCCTGTGTGTGATGTCTGCTTTCTTAGACATGTCTGCATAATCGTACTTATTGACTAGTGCTGGCTACTTGAAAAATCATATTTTGTGATACAGTGTCTATACTGGACGCGGCGCAGCGCGACATGATGATTCATTGGTAGTAAACGGATGCCCGTTCTTCTTCTGAAGTAGCGGCTACTACACTCAATTAGGACAAATGATTTGCACATTCGCTTTGCCCAGTGTAGATAGCCTCGCACGGGGTAGACACAATGTAAGAAATTACAGAACGTATGATTTTGCCTTTTAAAGCACAATAGCGGTGACAAATAGCTATAGGACTTAAATAAATGTAGAATACCAAACATGAGCCCAAATGACCACCCGCGATGTAACAGTACGAGCCTCAGCATCAGCGGGTACTGGGGTTGGATGCTGCAAATAAAAATCTTGCAATGCTGAAAAATACATCTATGCATTTAGCCTACTTTAGATGTTGTAAGCAACTTTTACCATAAAAAACTATTAAGTCTGATTCATGTGAAATATTATTTGTGTGATCAAGTGTTTTAACCGATTAATAAATGCATATCGTTTGTAGGCCTACCGGCATATTCCACTTTTAAATGCATGATATCTCTTGGAATGCAACAACCTATCACACGTTTAAAAAGAACCCTATATCTTCTCTACAAACAAAAGGAATCGTAATACAGGTATTTAAATACTATTTATAAATTATAATGCTCTATAGATTGTTAGATCCACGGAGCTGATCATATGCGACATTAAAGCTCCTGGGCCCTATTTTAACAATCTAAACCACAAGTATCAAACGCGAGACGCAAGTAACTTTGTGGGCAGATCTCAGGCGCTGTTGCTATTATACCGGTGGGATAAATGACTCTTGCACCCGACGCAAATCTAAAATGTGATGGTCTGAAGACGCTTCATTACTCATAGGTGTGGTTTGGGCGTAACGTGAAATAAACCAATCAGAGCATCATCTCACATTCCCTTTAAGAGCAGGCGCGCTTGTTCCATGGCGGATTGCTATTATAACGGCGGATTTGCCAGGAGCGGTTCACAGCCGAGGAGACCGACGTTCTCGTCAGGGCCGTAAAACACAGAGAAGTGACATTGGGGATGGAGAAACACACATTAGCTTCGGTTAAACAGGCGTATGATAATTTGGGTAAATGTGTAAGCTAGATTTATGCCTATTCTTTCACATCTTCATGGACACCACAATGATTTCCCTCATGTGGAATATTTTTCCTTGTAATTATGTATAGTTTGCAAAAATGGCAACTTTTGCGTCTGTGTGTAGATGAGAGAAGCTAAGTGTGTGTGTGTTGTGCACACGCTACATTATGGCCAAGCATGCGCCCTTAAAATAGCATCTGAATAACGTGCCACTGACTTTAGACGAGGTTTCTCCTGGTCAGTGGCGGAATTGTTTTCTGAAACTGCAAAATAGCACCAGGGAACACCGGAACACGCCTCCTCTTTTCGCTGAACCGCCCCCGGGAGCGCAAGTTCATTCCCTAAATTACCGACGTGCGTCTGTGGAGGGAAAAGTCCGCTGTGCGTCGGGTGAGAAATAGGAATTCGTCGTGTACAAAGTAAGTTGCGCTGGGTGTGAGATAGGGCCCCTTGACTGAAGAAGTGGGAAAAGCTGTTGGCTGTTGTGCGACAGTAATTTCACGTATTACACAAACTCATGTATTTATCACGAGGTTGAACCCAGTTATTCATTAGTCACTTATAGTATACTTATTGATGCTTTTCTGTTCTATCTTGAATAACGTGATGCTTCCATAACGCGTTGTTCCCATAACAGAGACAAAGCGCTGTTTCTCTGGCTTTTTCCAAGGCTCATAAAAATTGTGGCTTGGCTTGACACACAGTCTAATGGTCTAATTCTAACAAAATCCAAATTTTAAACATCTTTTGCTGCAGCAATTTTATGGGCCTTATGCGTACACTTCCTATTTGAGCAAATGCAGATGAATGATGAATGAGCAAAGTTATTTCAGAGCAAGATCGCCCAGAGTGTAAAGCCAAACGTGATTGGTTGTAGTGAGAACGTGCTACGATTGGGCAGCTCAATGTGGCCGTTATCTGATTGGCTTGAGTAAACGGTGGGTGGAGTCCACTTATTTGTGGATTTGTCTGCACGTCGACGCTAGAAGTGTTTCAGTATCCACAGATGCGTGAGGGGATTTACTAATGCACAGAAAGCGGTTCACAAATAAATGCCAGGCAAAGTTGTGTTTGTAAAATAATAAACCATTTGTAAATATTTCTTTTTTATTTGCAAATCTCATTTTATGTATTTGTGAATTTTATACATTTTTGTGAAAGTCTACATTTATTTGTGGATCTTAATTTTTTTTATTTGTGAATTTAATACATTTTTGTGAATCTCTTTACATTTATTTGTGAATATTAATCTATTTATTTGGATAATGCAACAATTCTAACCCCATACACGGCAACAGTGTTTGGTGCTCGAAAATGCAAAGTTTGAAACAGGTTCCAAGGTGCAAATTTTGAAACATTTTGAAAAATGTAATCATCTCCGCGTAAACTTCAAAAACGTGAATATGTGAAAATGCTGACGGCGTACGCATGCATATGTGTTCAGTCTATAGGTATGTGAGTTTGAAAATATATGTGCGCAGGTGCGTAGTCTTTCTTTACAAAGTGACATCACCAAATTACTTGTCTGGCAGCATAATACAGAATTTTTTGTCGCGGATCCATGCAAACTGGAATCATTTTGAATATGTTTTATCTGTGCAGAGGTAAAGGGAAGGTTAGGGTTAGGGTTAGCCTAACCTTCCCGGGGGAGAGACTAGTGACACTTCTGCGTTGTCGTTGTGTCCAGATGCATGTCATTCACCAGATCTGGAGGTGTGTGTGTGTGTGTGTGTGAGAGAGTGTCCAGGCGCAGAGACTAATATTAGCGTAGGCGCCATTCTTCTTATGATGTAGTGAGTACATCAGGATTTATGGGATGTGTTCCCGGTTCCGGCTGACCTACTGTATTTTCCGGACTATAAGTCGACCCGTCGCATCAGTCAAAAAATGCTTCATGAAGAGGAGCAAATAATATATAAAATAAAAAATATCAAATATCTAAGCGCTCTGAAAGCGGCAGTAAAAGACTGCTTTAAAACTGTCACAGAGACCTCAAACAGAAAGCACAAAGCCTGTCTTTAAATTTAATTTTGTTTTGTAATTTGTAATTGTATCTTAATTTTAATCAATGTTCCATCAACCAATTGTCTGGATTTAATAAATAAGAAGTAAATATATTAGAAAATAGATAATCAGGACACGGAGACGCCGGCGCGTGAACTGGAGCTCGTCTCATAAATGAACCGAAACTCAGCGTATAAGGTAGCCTACTTGCCTCACAGACCTGAGACATATATAGAAAGCTTGTCTACTTTTCACAGCAGCTTTTTCACAAGTCTACTTTTAAACAAGTTCAATTCAAAACGAAAGAAAACAGACTGTTCTCTGCTTATGAAATCCGTATGAAATGTGCATTTCTCTCCGGCACGTTCACTACTGCGAAGATCGTGAGTCAGCATCGTCAACTTCATCTTTGCAGCCGACACTGACACTGCTATATTTGACATATTCATAATCATTACTTTTGCTGGTTCTTTGTGACAGCTTTTAGGTGTTTTATTGGCAGCGCCACCCTTACATGTTACATGAACGCGTCACCACCGCATCAGCACCGAAAACATGGAGATTTTTTTCATTTTGGGGACATTTTGTTTGTGTTCAGGCTTTCTCAGTTGTCTTCAGGTTCATGTTTCAGTTAACAGTTTTTCAGTTGTTTTCAGTTAATTTTTTCAGGGGTAGGCTAGAGGAGCAGCATCTGTACTCTCGCGGCTGTAGACGGTATGTTTTCTCTTGGTTCAAGTCAGTCAGTATGAATTAATTTTGATATATAAGTTGCACCGGACTATAAATCGCAGCACCAGCCAAACTATGAAAAAAAAGTGTGACTTAAAGTCTGGAAAATACGGTAATCTATGCAGCCTAACATTGAATTGTAGAAGTCTATAATGTGTCATGTGTATGCTAGGTCAAAGAGATGTGTTTTTAGTCTAGATTTAACTTGACACAGTGTGTCTGCTTCCCAGACAATGTTAGGAAGACTGTTCCAGAGTTGTGGTGCTAAATAGGAGAAGGATCTACCGCCAGCAGTCGATTTTGATATTCTAGGTATTATCAACTGGCCGGAATTTTGAGATCGCAATAGACGTGAAGGACTATAATGCGTTAAGAGCTCGCTCAAGCACTGCGGAGCTAAACCATTTAGTGCTTTGTAAGTAATCAGCAATATTTTAAAGCAACAGCAACGGTCCTAGTACTGAGCCTTGTGGTACTCCATACTGAACTTGTGATCGATATGACATCTCTTCGTTTACTACTACAAACTGATAACGGTCAGATAAGTATGATTTGAACCATGCCAATGCAATTCTACTAATGCCAACATAATTTTCTAAAAGAATGTTGTGGCTCTAATATTATCAATCTTGTAAGTAAAGAAGTTCATTCAAAAAAGTAATTACTGCTGTGCTGTTTGGAAACTTCAGAAGTAGAATCTTTATTTCTCGTTCTTTTGGCCACTGTTTGTTTTCTTCTAAGAGTGCTGAAAAATAAGCAGATCTAGCAGTTTTAAGGTCTTTCTGTATGCAATAATGCTTTCTTTCCACAAAATGCAAAAAAAACTCTAGTTTTGTTTTCTTCCAGTGATGGGTCTGATGAAGCGGATGCTCATGTTCACTCTAATGACCTCTGAAAACATTTGCAAGTTCAAGATTCACATAATACAGGGAAGACAAACATCCTCTGAGATCCCAGTCGTTCTGCAGGGTGACGAGAGGCGAAACATTAACCTACTGTCTGTCAGACTCACATCACACATCATGACACCTTCCTCACTCATGAACACACAGCATCCGAACTGCATTCAGGGCACGTCAGGCACGCAATCCCACAATCCCAGATCCAGCAGTTCCTCCGGAGACTCCACACTGACCTGTCCTCGTGTCATGTGACGCTCACAGCACATGTGGGTGTTTACTGGATTCAGACGCATGTAAGTGTGGCTCTGTGAACTGTGCTACATTTCTCTCTGTCTTTATAAAGAAAGCAGTGAGGAAGGGATGGCTCGGGGGTTTGTGATCTGGTTGTGATTCTTTATAAAGAAAGCAGTGAGGAAGGGATGGCTCGGGGGTTTGGGATCTGGTTGTGATGGCCTATATAACAGCAGTGATGACACACAGAGCAAGATGAAGCTGCACAGAAGAAAACAGCACCAACCACATCGCATCAGTGGAGTCCGGCTCGTATATCAGACAGACACTGTGATGCTCTGTGGATTCAACGCTAAATACTGTGTCTATAAGCTCATGCAGAATTGAGACCCTTGTGTGTGTGTGTGTGTGAGTGCGTGTGTGTGTGTGTACTGTATGAAATGTATTACAGCATTTCTCTGTGTTTGCATTTGATATCAGGCAAACACAAACACACAACAGAAGACAGTAGAGAGAGAGAGATGAGGATGAGATGGAGGACAGAGAGAGAGAGAGAGGTGGAGGACAGACAGGTAGATGATGTGGCGAGACGCGATACCTTTCTGGGGAAGAGGATTTTTCTGAGTTGACGGACATGAGCAAGCCGCTCGCTCCCGAGAGAAGACCGGAGCAGAAGCAGGGACGAATAAAACACTTTCTCTCTCGCTCTCTCTGTGTTTCCGGAGCGTTCTGCTGTGAGCGAGGGGAGGGCGCTCGTCCTCCTCCTCTCTTCTCCTCTTCCTTCGAGGATGGAGGACACAGGCTGTGAGACGGAGACGAGAGGACCGTCTCAGTCCTGTTTCCCCGGCCGACTGCTGTTATCCTGCGCTCGCTCGCTCGTCCCCAGCGCCCTCGTTTCCTGAGTGACGATGACAGCGCAGCTCCAACACACTGTGTGTGTCTGTGTGTTCTGCAGCGCTGCACAATAACAGATCTGTGCGCGCAGCGGGCGACACCACTGAGAGCCAGCGGCGGGGGGATCTGAGAGGAAACCACAGTGTCTCTCGCTCGCTCTCTCTCTCTGCTCCCCTCACACAGTCCAGCGCTCCGTCTGTTACGACATCCTGTATCTCAGGGCAACGCTCTCTCGCTCGCCCGCACGCTCTCTCTCTCTCCCCCATTTTACAGCTGCTCTCTCATTCTGAAGCTGCTGCTGGTTTCCTTTCTCCATTCTCTCCTCTCATCTGTATTTTACAGCAGATGAGGTTGTTTCTCGGTGAGAGAGAGAGAGAGAGCAGTGACCAGTCTGTCTGTCTGTCTGTCTCTCTTTCTTTCTGTCTGTCTATCTGTCTGTCTCTCTTTCTTTCTGTCTGTCTATCTGTCTGTCTCTCTTTCTGTCTATCTGTCTGTATCTCTTTCTGTCTATCTCTCTTTCTTTCTGTTTGTCTCTCTTTCTTTCTTTCTGTCTGTCTGTCTCTGTTCCTGTCTGTCTATCTGTCTGTCTCTCTTTCTGTCTATCTCTCTTTCTTTCTGTCTGTCTCTCTTTCTTTCTTTCTGTCTGTCTCTCTCTCTCTCTTTCTGTCTGTCTGTCTCTCTTCCTGTCTATCTGTCTGTCTGTATCTCTTTCTGTCTATCTCTCTTTCTTTCTGTCTGTCTCTCTTTCTTTCTTTCTGTCTGTCTGTCTCTCTTCCTGTCTATCTGTCTGTCTGTCTCTCTTTCTTTCTGTCTGTCTATCTGTCTCTCTTTCTTTCTGTCTGTCTATCTGTCTGTCTCTCTTTCTGTCTCTCTTTCTTTCTGTCTGTCTATCTGTCTGTCTCTCTTTCTGTCTGTCTGTCTGTCTTTCTTTCTGTCTGTCTGTCTATCTGTCTGTCTCTCTTTCTGTCTCTCTTTCTTTCTTTCTTTCTGTCTATCTCTCTTTCTTTCTGTCTGTCTCTCTTTATTTCTTTCTGTCTGTCTGTCTCTCTTCCTGTCTGTCTATCTGTCTGTCTCTCTTTCTTTCTGTCTGTCTCTCTTTCTTTCTTTCTGTCTGTCTGTCTCTCTTCCTGTCTATCTGTCTGTCTGTCTCTCTTTCTTTCTTTCTGTCTGTCTGTCTCTCTTCCTGTCTATCTGTCTGTCTGTCTCTCTTTCTTCCTGTCTGTCTGTCTGTCTCTCTTTCTTTCTGTCTGTCTATCTGTCTGTCTGTCTCTCTTTCTGTCTGTCTGTCTGTCTATCTGTCTGTCTGTCTGTCTCTCTTTCTTCCTGTCTGTCTGTCTGTCTGTCTATCTGACTGTCTGTCTCTCTCTCTTTCGGTCTGTCTGTCTCTCTCTCTCTCTCTCTTTCTTCCTGTCTGTCTGTCTGTCTGTCTATCTGACTGTCTGTCTCTCTCTCTTTCGGCATGTCTGTCTGTCTCTCTCTCTCTCTCTCTCTTTCTGTCTGTCTCTCTCTCTTTCTGTCGTACTGAGACAGCTCTCGTTAGAGTCACAAATGATTTACTCTTATCATCTGATCGTGGTTGTACCACAACATTCTTTTAAATAGACTCGAAAATTATGTTATTAAATCATATCTGACCGTTATCAGTTTGTAGCAGTAAATGAAGAGATGTCTCATCGATCACAAGTTCAGTATGGCGTACCACAGGGCTCAGTACTAGGACCGCTGCTGTTCACTCTGTACATGCTGCCATTAGGAGATATCATTAGGAAACATGGCATTAGCTTTCACTGTTATGCTGATGATACTCAGCTCTATATTTCTTCAAAACCTAACGAAACTTACCAATTCACTAAATTAAGGGAATGCATAGCGGATATAAAAAACTGGATGACTAGAAATTTCCTACTACTTCTGAAAAAAAAAAAAAAAGAGATTCTAATTATTAGACCTAAAACATCTGCATGTAATAACCTAGAATACTGTCTAACACTTGATGGCTGCTCTGTTAAGTCTTCGTCGTCGGTTAGGAACCTGTGTGTGTGTGTGTGTGTGTGTGTGTGTGTGTGTGTGTGTGCTCTTTGATACCAATCTTTCATTTGAAAGTCACGTGTCTAGTGTCTGTAAAACCGCATTTTTCCATCTTAAAAATATTTCAAATGCGGAACAGTTAGTCCATGCGTTCATGAGCTCAAGGCTAGATTATTGTAATGCTCTACTGGGTGGTTGCCCTGCACGCTTAATAAACAAACTACAGCTGGTCCAAAATGCAGCAGCTCGAGTTCTTACCAGAACCAGGAAGTATGACCATATTAGCCCGGTTTCTGTCAACACTACATTGGCTCCCTTTTAAACATCATATAAATTTTAAAATATTGCTGATTACTTACAAAGCACTAAATGGCTTAGCTCCGCAGTGCTTGAGCGAGCTCTTAACACATTATAGTCCTTCACGTCTACTGCGATCTCAAAATTCCGGCCAGTTGATAATACCTAGAATATCTAAATCGACTGCTGGCAGTAGATCCTTCTCCTATTCAGCACCAAAACTCTGGAACAGTCTTCCTAACATTAAAGCTAGATTAAAGACACATCTCTTTGACCTAGCATACACATAATACATTATACACTTCTATAATTTAATGTTAGGCTGCATAGTTTAGATCAGCTGGCCTGGAACTGGGAACACTTCCCATAAATCTTGATGTACTCGCTACATCATAAGAAGAATGGCGTCTACGCTAATATTAGTCTCTCTGTTTATCCCGGAGTTTACCGCAGTCCGCCGGATCCAGATCTGATGAAGGACCTGCACCCTCCCCAATTGTTTCAATTTTTTTTAAAACTTGCACCTTGGAACCTGTTTCAAGGTTTGCGTCCTCAAGCAACAAACACTGTTGTTGTGCGAATGAACATCCGGAGCACGTTTTGGGGTTTTCTGTTAGTCGTGTTAGCGGCCCCTAAGTTAATAACTAATGATCGCTGCAATACAACGGAAGTGAATCAATTAAAACTAACTTTATCTGGACAATAACTTTATTCTAGAGCTGCTGTAAAGCCTAATCTCTGCTACTGTAATCTCCTGTTATCACTGTAAAGCTGCTGTGAAACATCTATATTATTAAAGCGCTGAATAAATGAAGGTGAGTTGACTATCTACACCCAAATGCCATCCTTGCGTGTGCAAAATTCTGAATTAAATGAATGTGCAGCAATTTGTACAAATTCAGACATTTTTGTTTTCTTTTGTGTTAGTGTATCATAACTTGCGCATGCAACAAAGAAGATGTGCGTCTGTGGATCATGTGACACGTTCATTCATTGAGTCTTTTCTGAGTCAATCTCATTTGATTCATTTAGATTTTAAGACTTTCCTTCTGGCGGTTTAGCCTTGTTGGATCCACACACACACACACACACACACACACACTGTCTGAGAAAACCTGCTGCCACACACACACACACACACACACGCCACTAGATGGCAGTAGCTGCTAAACCCCTTTTTTTGCAATAACAATAGGGAAATACAGAGATATACAAAACACTTGAGTGACAAATTTGCAAAACACCTCAAAAATAAACATAGAAACTTTGGACCAAAAAATGACTAAAAAATAAATGTACAATTGTTTCTGTTTCCTCTTCACAAAAACAACATAATGGAGAAACCCCTTCTTTAAACTTACTGATAAAATCATTACATGGATAATATCTATTTATTAGTGAGTTTATTTATTATCTATTATTATCTAAGTGAGTTTCTTTGATTTATTAGGATTACATATTTATTAATATCTGAGCACAGATTCTGAAAAAGTAGGGAATGAAAATCCTGTTTACATTTCATCAGTGCCTTAGGTGAAATGCTTTTTCTGTAGTTAATATTTTTCTAATATAAATATTATAAAAAATGTTATCCTTAATAGAAATCATCAGCGAGTTGACTAATAGTTCAAGTGAAATCACCTAAATTTCATTTGAGAGCAATGAACAGTGTAAAGATGTAAAGTTTCAGATACTAATAAAAATAAAAAACGGGAAATAGGGCATCCCTGTCTAATGCCTCTGGATAACGGAACGAGAGGATGAACCGCCCAGTAAAGAAACACTACTTGAGATATTATTATAAAATGTGTGGACCATATTAGTAAAAGTTGGGCCAAAACCAAACTGACGTAGAGCTTGATACATGAAATTGTGCTCCACGGTATCAAAAGCCTTATAAAAATCTAAAAACAAAATAAGAGCTTCATCATTTACCAGTTTACCTCATTTATATGAATAATCTAGAAGATCTAACACCAGTCTGATGTTATTTGAAATATGTCTTCCTTTCATAAATCCAGACTGGGTGACAGAAATGATTTCCTCCAAACATGGTTTTAACCTATTAGCATACAACGACAATACTAATTTGTAATCTGAGTTAAGTAGCGTGATTGGGCGCCGGTTATCTAAGAGCAACACGTCTTTATTAGGTTTAGGAATTAGTGTAATAACTCCCTGTTTCATAGATTCTGTAAGTTCTCCATTTGTTGTACACTCATTAAACACATTCAAAATAAACTCTAATATCTTCCCAAAAAACTCTGTAAAACTCAAAAGGCAAACCATCAGGTCCTGGGCTTTTGTTAAAAGGAGTTTTTTTAATGCTATTATCTAATTCATTTAATGGCATCTCCTCTTCACACAGGTTTGTGTTATTTATACTTACACATTGAAGGAAGGGTTGTATCTTACTAAAAAAATAAAGCACTGGAATTAGGGTTAAAAGATGATGTATATAGTTTTTGATAAAAGTCTGAAACAAATTTTGAAATTCTTTTGTTATCTGATACAACAGTGTCATCGATATACAAAGAGGACATTTGTTTAAGTTCGGCTTGTTTTTTATTCCAAATTGAAAAAATATGCTGAGTTTTGTTCCCCGGCTTCTGGCCATTCGACTCTGGCCCTAACTAACACAAAGGGGTGACCATATAAAAGGGGTGACCACCTTTTCCATATAAAAAGTGTCTAATTTCTCTCTTAACAAGAATAAACTTTCTTTCTCTGCCTCATCTGGAGAGGCAAGACAAGCAATACGGTTGATTTCTTTCAATAAGGATTCATATTGTAAACCCTTTGATTTGGAAAGATCTTTGCTAAATTTAATAGAACATTTTCGACACTCATATTTAAACAATTCACAATTTAAGGTTTGAGAAATATTAGTTTTTTTTTTTAAAGAATCAGTTATGTCTTTAAAGGTGCAGTGTGTGATTTTTAGCGGCATCTAGTGGTGAGATTTGCGAATTGCAATCGGTCAATAATTCGCGGCCTTTCCTTGAAATTTCAAACTCGAATGAGAGGCTACGGTGGCCGACGTAGGAAGCCGCGTCTTTTTCTGCTGCTTCTTATTCAAGTTAGTGATGAAACGCGCTCTGTAGCGCTGTCTGTTCGCTGTCGGCTACGGTAGAAACATGACGTCACGATATGGCGACCTTCATAGAAGGGGTGGCCGCGGTTATGTACATATAAATGACTCATTCTAAGGTAATAAAAACATAACGGTTCATTAAGTAAGGTCTTTATACACCACTGAAAACATAGTTATGGATCTTATATTGCATTTCTGTCAATAGATCCTCAGAAATATCACACATTGCACCTTTAATACCCAAACAGTAAGTAGAATGTAACAGAGAAGTATTTCATTTCCAGAACCCTGACTAACGATAATTAACCATCTGCCTTCACTTGATGTGATTCAAGTACAGTATTTTTAAATGGTTGATTAAATAAAATCATAACCCCAGCAGAATTATTGGAACCATGACAATAAAAGATTTTACTCCCCCATTGATTGGACCAAAACATTTTGTCTTTCAAGTTTGAATGCGTTTGTTGCAAAAAATAGACATCTCTGCTTTTCAATTTACAAAATAGAAATAAAGCTTTGCGTTTGGTTAAGTCTCTGATTCCCCTAACATTAAGTGAAAAACAAGTCAACTTAATTGACATAAAACAATAAACAAGAATGTATAACAAAAAATAAATTGTTTAGCAAATAAAACAAGAGATTCTTTATGGATTAAGATACGATGAAAGATCACAACACTAGCCCAAACCTCCTCACTGTATTATGAACCAGTTTTTCATATTTCTAGCTGGAACCCTAACCAAAAACAAGTTCCAAGAGGATGACAAACCTTGCTACGAATTGTAACCGCCGCTTAAGAGTCACTACATATTGTCCACTGTGACTTTCTTCCCGTCGATGACGGCAACTGAACCCTGACACCCAGCACGTTTACCTTCAGGTCTAGCTTGATTCACGAGTGGCCTTGCCGGAGATCGTGTCCATTTTAACTCCGAGATCAGGCTCGAGTTACACGAGACAGAGTTTTCAATTTCATAATTTTCAATTTCTCAAAAATCTAAATCGTCTTGTTTTTTCCCTAGCTTCTCAATAGATTCCAAAAGAACAGCATTTGATGGCTGTGTAGTGTGTCGTCGCATCTTCGACTGTGGACTCTTGGTAGGGGTATCAGGTAGAGATGTTGTAGCAGCGACCTTTTCTCCCTCGACAGGTGTCTGTGCGTAATCATGCACGCGTTTCACTGCTAAAGCGTCTTCCATTTGTTGCGAAACGTGGAGGAAATTAGATTTGTGACAAAAGCGAATTATTATGATCGATAGAAAGAGCAGCCACTTCTCAGTTAGCATGCTAGATCCAAAAAAGTTGAAATGTGAAATGTGAAAATGCATCATCCTCGAAAAAAAATTAAAAAAAATAAAATCCAGTAATAAGGGTTCTTGAATTTGTCAAATTATATAAAATACTGTTTGCACTCACATGAGGACACGTTAGGTCAAGAATTACACATTAAAGTTTAAGAGCAACTAACAACATGACTTACACAGGCGCCATCTTGGCCCCCTACTAACCCTACTCATCACAGAACACTTCACACACACTCTCTCTCACATCACAGAACACTTACTGCACTCTTAGATTCTCAATAAAAACATCATTATTAACCCATTCCCCCTGTGGACACTGCTGGAGGTGATCTCAGGATTTACTATTTTGTGGGGACATTTGGTTTAACTCACACACACTCTCTCTCTCACATACACACTGTCAGAGATGTCAGAGGATCCACTGCATTTCCTATGACGTGCAACACAACAGGCTGGACGACACTGGCCTGATCACCACGGCAACCAGCAGACTGTGATTAGCTGAAGAACAGCAGAAACGAGGAAGGAGAGAGAATGATGCGACTCTCTGTTTCTCACTGATGTTTTAGGGGTCAGAATCGAGGCTGCTTGAAGAGGCTATCTTTACATGGCCTACTTACACACACACACACACACTCACCCACACACACACACACAGAGAGAGAGAGAGAGAGAGAGAGAGAGAGAGAGAGAGAGAGAGAGAGAGAGAGAGAGTGAGTGAGTGTGAGTGTGTGTAGGATCTGTGGGTGCTTCTCAATAGCTCTCCTCGTCTTCTCTCTCCTGTGTCCTCCATCCTATGACCCGGAAACCGATCGAGCTCAGCCATCTTGAAGGACATCTCAATTCTCTAAGTGAGGATCAAGGAGTGAGGATCGAGGAGGTGAGGACTGAGGAGGCGAGGATCGAGGAGTGAGGATCGAGGAGGCGAGGATCAAGGAGGCGAGGACTGAGGAGGCGAGGATCGAGGAGTGAGGATCGAGGAGGTGAGGACTGAGGAGGCGAGGACTGAGGAGGCGAGGATCGAGGAGTGAGGATCGAGGAGGTGAGGACTGAGGAGGCGAGGAGCGAGGATCGAGGAGTGAGGATCGAGGAGGTGAGGACTGAGGAGGTGAGGATCGAGGAGGTGAGGACTGAGGAGGCGAGGATCGAGGAGCGAGGATCGAGGAGGTGAGGACTGAGGAGGCGAGGATCGAGGAGTGAGGATCGAGGAGCGAGGAGTGAGGATAGAGGAGCAAGGAGTGAGGATCGAGGAGGCGAGGATCGAAGAGTTAGGATCGAGGAGGTGAGGATCGAGGAGTGAGGATCGAGGAGGCGAGGATCGAGGAGTGAGGAAGCAAGGATCGAGGAGGCGAGGATCGAGGAGTGAGGATAGAGGAGTGAGGATCGTATCAGTTCTCCTCCCCCTTCACATCGGTCACAATCATTTTAATTTATAATTTACCTTTGCAGTTTATATACACCATACATCTCACATATTTCAACAGGGTATGTTGCTTTATAATTATTTATTATGAATTTCTTAAATAACCAAACTAACACAACATAAGGGCAGATCCTTTGAGCGCTGCTGATGACGCTGTGAAGTGACGCTCGAGTGATCAAGTATTCCAATGTATAAAAAAAAGCTTTCATTCGATTCCTCCATCCTCATTTTCTTTCCTAGCATCCTACAGGGGTGGAGCTGAGACTCGAGGAAAGGAAGCGAGGAAAGGAAACGAGGATGCAAAAATAAGAATTGAGAAGCACCCTGTGTGTGTGTGTTAACTTCTGCTGCAGTGTCCTGATCATGTGTGATCGGTGCCACCTGCTGGCCTGAAGCAGCACACACTGAACACACACTCACTCTCGCTCTCTCTCTCTCTCTCTCTCTCGCACACACACACACACACACCAAATCAAATTTCATTTATAAAGCACATTTAAAATCAACCTTGGTTGGCCAAAATGCTGTACATCAAAGAAAATCAGAAAAGGCAAAAATGGATAAAAAAATAAAAATAAAAATGAAGACAAGAAACGCAGTAGAATTACAAAGAATTGAATGCACAAGAGAAAAGATGAGTTTTAAGCATATATTTACATTCAGCTAGTGTAGAAGCAGTTCTAACATGTAGGGTTAGGTTATTCCACAGCCGAGGACCAGGTTAGGCTTATGCCTAGTTCACACTACACAACTTTAAACGTCGGCAGATCGCTGTGCTGTTCAGACTACATGACTTGCTCTGGAGTCTTGAAGTCGTTGTGGTGTTCAGACTATGTGACACTACGTAAATCTTCTGCAACAGGGGCTTACACACTACAGGAGCTGACAACAAGTCTTGGCGCATTCCAATGGCAAATGGACGGCGGGACAAAATTGTTGGTATATATATATATAGTTGAGCACCGTCATTAGAACTCTATAACCGCAAAAAAACGTGTTATTAAAATATTTTTAAATTTCTATCTTTTCTATTATAGAGAATGTTTAAATACTAATTAAAAACAATTGTTGACAGTCTGTGTTATTATTGGTCTATACGTTTCCAACTGTAATTGATTCTTTCAATCATTTGAGATAGAAATAAAAGCTATGACTATGATATAGTGATGTGCCATCATTATGAGATTTATTAAACAAATGAAAAACATTTCCAATAATAAACATTAGCAATAAACATTTGCAATAATAAACAATATCATTACCGATAACTGATCGTGCAGTTTAATTACCCCTTGACTGGCCCCAAACATGTTTGATAAAAGAAACATATACAGTGTGTATATATGATGTGTATTACATTTTAGCTCAAAAACAATTGTAATAAAAGATAGGATCATAAGATGCTATATTGGGTTTTTACCACTTAATGAAGTTTTGTTTTGTAAATCGTGAGACATGATTTTTACCACTTTGCTTTGTAGAAATAATTTATTTAAAACGAATTTCGTTTTGTACAAATTGTATCTTAATTTTAATAAATGTTTCATCAACCAATTGCATGTAGGCCTATTTATAAAATAAAAAGGAAATCGGCAATATAATAACCGATGAGTTATGTCATTTGACTCACGTCATAACCGTCACACCAATTCTGAAACCGGCACACGCACACCCCATATATATATATATATATATACACCTGAATATAGCCTATATATATATAGGCCTATATATAGGCCTATATTGTTTGTGCAATGATCTGTTTAGAACCCCGAAAGAAAAAAAAGAAAAGAAAAAAAAGAATATGGGTGAACGGATGGATAAGCACACGCGGGCAGCAGGGATTGTCTGTCAGATAGAGATTTGGAAGTGAGTAAAACATTATAATGAAAAAGCAGCTGCCTGTTGTGGTTTGGCAACGATGGTTACAAATACAAAGGGCTTTTGTAATATCATAACAAGATGATCATTGGCTGTTGCTCGTCGCGACACGTGACACCACAGGCTATCGAGTCGGCCGACAATTCCAGATATTTGGCATGCTAGATATTTTTCTGGCGTCGGCGACGCGTCGGCGATGTGTCAGCGAGGGGTTTTGATGCGTCGTTAAGTATTTCACACTCAAAGATTGGCGAGCGCGGATCACCCGCAGATTTGCACGCGATTACAGCCTGACCTGTCGGCGAGCTCGTTAACTTGCAAATCGAGCTTAAATCGGGCTTAAAATCATGTAGTGTGAACTAGGCATTAGTTAGTCGTTAACCCGCTGTATCACCTCTGCAGTGTAAGCGAGATCGAGGGACAGACAGAAGATGTTGATCACCAGACCTGTGATCTGGGTGGGTTGTGATTCACGATTAAGTCAGAGAGATATTAAGGGGCTTGATTACTAGCGCTAGCTGTGCTATTCATTTGTTTAATTTAAGACTACTATCAAGATAAAAACCCAAGTTTTTAACGTTGGCTGTGAGGTGTGGTGTGAGGGTCCCTAAGAGCTCATTTGGACCAAATACAATGATTTGGGTTTTATTATCATTCAATAACATGAAATTATTTGTAAACCACAGTTTAAGTTGATGAAGACATGCATCTAATCTCTCAAATGCTTGGCTATCTTTGTGTTTTATAGGTCTGTAGATTTGGGTGTCATCTGCGTAGCAGTGGTAAGACACAGCTTATCTACTCATGATGGTTCCCAGGGGTAACCTATACAGAGAGAACAACAGGGGTGCCAGGACCGATCCCTGGGGCACACCACTGTGAGGCGGGGAGCGCCTATGTTAACTGAAAAACTTGTGGTAGATAAAAAGGACACCAGAAATAAATAAAGATGGTCAGGTACAGTTTCTGTCTATAAATTCTACAGATACAACTTGAACAAACCCTTGTTCCAACAACTGGTGTGTATAATAGACACACAACTATAACAGTGACACAGACAAACATGATGGAAGGCAACCACACACACACACACACACACACACACACACACACACACACACACACCTCTCTCTCTCTTACTCTCTCTCTCTCTCTCTCTCACACACACACACACATTTGATTTCTTTATTTGAATCCACCAATCAAATTTCTTACAGAAAGGATTCAAATATTCTCAGAGATAACACAGCTTTGACACTCAAGGGTACATAAAACATCACTTACGCCACACAGCAAGACTGCCTATCACAGCTGATATAGAGCAGAATTTTGCCAGCTGTTTAGATTTTCCTTTTGGAAGCCCTGCCAGTCTTAGTCCACTAACAGTCAATTTGTGGACATGTCCCAGGCTGCCAAATATCAATGCCACGAACTTACATGCATATCCTAGACCACTGATCTTTGCAAGGAGGGGTTGGTATTTAGTCATTTTTTCAAGAAAGGCTATGTCCATATACAGATCATAAACACAACCTATTTCAAGGACTAGCACCTCCTTTCTATCTGTATCCACGAGCACAACATCAGGAGTGTTAGGGATGTTACAAAACACATCTTCAGAGCTGTTGAACCAGTCTGGTATTACTCGTGAGTGTTTATACATAGGCATACTTTTTGGAAATATGTCTTGAACAGAACTAGCAATAAGATCTACAATACGGTCATGACGTGCTGTGTATAACCCTTTGTACATATTACAGCCATTTGCAATGTGAGCAACTGATTCAAAGTGATCAGAGTTAGAATGCATTATACAGTGTGGATAGTACTTTTCAGGGTACCATAATGCTAGGTTGTATCTAGTTGGTAACACCTGTAATCTGGCCTTGACAGTGAAGCAGAGAATATCCTCCCCTACTGCAGCTTTTCTGTACATAGAGTGAGAGGTAGAGTGATCAGCAAAGCCAAGACATGCCAACTTTCCCTGCATTCTTAGTCCAGTCCAGTGTTGTTTTGTATCCATCTGTTTGATGTTCAGTAAAGATCTTCTAGCTGTTGTGCTCTGTAGTGTGTGTTGTGTCTCATTGTGACAGACTGTGGCCTCCACAGTAACAGATGGGTCTGTGACCGCTGCGTCAGACACCTCTGGTGCAGTGTGTGTGTTGCTTTGTGACCACTGTATTTTAACTGCCAGTCTATTGCACAGGTCGTTTAGGTCCGGCCAGTCTGAACGAACTCCGAAACCTGCGGCGTGTGTGTCCAGTTTTCCCGTTATTTTTCCTCCTGAAGCCTAGGAAGCTGTCTTGGTTGCCTGTGGCCAAAGGGACCTTTCTCTTCCTGAGGTCCAATAGGAGGGAAGCTCTGGCTAGCTCTCTGACCGCAGCATCATCGTTGTTAAGCATGCTGATGAGGTGAGTTAGTCTTGTAGTGGAGTAAGTCCATTCCACATTTGGGACCCCCAGACCCCCTTCCTTGAGTGTGAGGAAGATTATATCCCTGGTGGAATGTGAATTCAGTCCCAGCCATTTCCTGACGGCCTCAACTGTTTTATTATTCATGTCCCGTAGGACATTTTGTGGAATATGAATGTTCGCAAAGAGGTGTTGTATCTTTGCCAGAGCTACTTCTCTAATGGCCTCCAGCTTCATGGCTACAGGTAGGGGGGAGGAGTCGATCAGATCGATCCTGTTCTTAAAGGCACAGGATAACTCCTGTACCTGTTCACCCCACTCACCTGCGATGTTGAATTTATGGCCAAGATAGGTGTATGTTTCATGACGAGAGTAGACCCTGATAGGCTGTCCCATTATTGTAAAGGAGGGGGGTTTGTCAGATTTAGATTTGTACCAGCGGTTTCCACCGCTTCGCCGTTCATAAAATGCTGCACATTTGGTGTGTTTCACTTCCAGCTTGGACCACTGTAGAAATTCATCCGTTCTGGCCAGCATATTTTGAATGATGTTCTCGTCCCTGGAGGACACCTCAACATCGTCAGCGTACCCCTGGACAGGGTTTGGGGATCTGGTATGTGGTGGTGCGCACTGGCAGATCCATTTCTACCATCACTCACACACATAATCAACTCATCCCTCCATACTGGCACCTTCCCTACAGCATTCAAGCAGGCTCGGGTCACTCCACTGCTTAAAAAACCAACACTAAACACATCATCTGTAGAGAATTACAGACCTATCTCTCTCCTACCATTCATTGCAAAGACACTTGAAAGAGCTGTTTTCAACCAAATAACATCCTTTTTGTCTCTAAACAACCAGCTGGATGTCAACCAATCTGGCTTCAAGAAAGGGCATTCAACAGAAACTGCATTACTGTCAGTCACAGAAGCCCTACGGATCGCTAAAGCTGCTTCCAAGTCCTCAGTCCTCATTCTCCTGGATCTGTCTGCTGCCTTCGACACTGTGAATCATCAGATCCTTATGTCCAGCCTCTCATCACTGGGCATCACAGGAACTTCACTCCACTGGTTTGAGTCCTATCTCACAGGTAGGTCCTTCAAAGTCGCATGGAGAGGCGAGGTATCCAGAGCACATCAACTGACCACAGGGGTTCCCCAGGGTTCAGTTCTTGGTCCCCTCCTCTTCTCCATCTACACTACATCACTGGGACACATCATACAGGCACACGGCTTCTCCTACCACTGCTATGCTGATGACACACAGCTCTTCCTCTCGTTTCAACCAGATGATCCCACAGTAGCTGCACGGGTCTCAAGCTGTCTGGCGGACATCTCCACATGGATGAAGGAACATCACCTGCAGCTCAACCTGGCAAAGACTGAGCTTCTCATCCTCCCTGCCAATCCGTCTATACAACACGACTTCACCATCCAGCTAGAGTCATCATCAATCACCCCATCAAGGTCGGTCAGAAATCTCGGAGTAACGCTTGATGACCAGCTGTCCTTCACAGATCACATTTCAAAGACAGCTCGATCATGCAGGTTTGCGCTGCACAACATCAGGAAGATCAGGCCTTTCCTAACTGAGCATGCAACACAACTTCTCGTCCAGGCCCTGGTCATCTCTAGGCTTGACTACTGTAATGCTCTTTTGGCCGGACTTCCAGCATGTGCAACAAAACCTCTACAGATGATCCAAAATGCTGCAGCTCGTCTTGTCTTCAACGAGCCCAAGAGGGCCCACGTCACTCCTCTGTTCATCTCTCTGCACTGGCTACCTCTCGCTGCTCGCATCAAATTCAAGGCATTGACGCTTGCTTACAGATCTATCACAGGCTCAGCTCCCTCCTACTTTCACTCACTCCTACGAGTCTACATCCCTACCAGACGCCTACGATCGATCAACGAGCGACGTCTCGTGGTTCCATCACAGAGAGCCACAAAATCACTTTCCAGAACATTCTCATTCACAGCTCCATGCTGGTGGAACGCTCTCCCCGGCCTCATCCGGAATGCAGAATCACTGGCAACATTCAAAAAACAGCTGAAAACCCATCTCTTCCGTGAGCACTTAACCTCAAAAAAAAAAAAAAATTCCTTTGAAACATCACTTATCAGACTTATGCTACTCTGAATAATGCCTGAACTTTGTATTCTGAGCACTTCTTGCGTTGTTGTTGTTTTTGCCTCTTCATGATGACTCGCTTTATTTAGTCCTAATTTGTAAGTCGCTTTGGATAAAAGCGTCTGCTAAATGACTAAATGTAAATGTAAATTTCATCCACTGGTTGATGGCCAGGATGAAGTTAACAGCACTCCAGGGGCAGCCTGTTTTAATCCCCACCTTAAGAGGTATAGGCTCTGTGAGTTGTTTACCACAGATAACTTGCAAAAAAGATCCCCTATACACGTCCATTATGATGTCCACAAAGGGCTGAGGTAGATGGATCTCCTCTAATGAGTTAATCAACAATTTATGAGATAATGTCCCAAAAGCATCTCTGAAGTCCAGGAATACGGTATAGAGTTTACATGATTCATGTTTAAAATCATCAATTCCAGTTTTCAGGCAAAACACATGTTCGTTCATACCCTGTCTGTCTATATAGGCTTTCTGTTTGGGTGAGAGGATGCCTGCATCCACAAGCCATGGGAGGATTCGGGCAAGCAGGCATTTCATAAACACCTTGTAAACAGTGGGGAGGAGAGATATGTCTCTCCATGTAGATGGATCACTTGGGATATTATCTTTCTTTGGTATTCTATGGACAAGGGCCCCCTTCCATGAATCTGGTACTTTCCCATTAATCAAACAGATGTTAAATATACAGGTGAGTATATGGGTAGACGAGGATTTTGTGGCTTTTAGGGTCTCATATTTTACCCCATCATATCCACAAGCTTTGTTATTTGGCAAGTGGGACACAACTTTGTCTACTTCGTCAAAAGTAAAGTGAGCAGTAGATGGGTAATAAACTAGAGCAGTTGTTTCTCTGTTGGTGGACCAAGGGGGGCGTGGCCAATGTATGAGACGGGAGTGATTGGCATTTGGCCATGTAATACTTATGCACATTACTGGTGTCATTAATAATAGGTGGAGGGGAAGGAAATGTGCTATTATTAAGAATAATCTCAATAGCTTTGGACCTGTGGTGCTGCCATAAGTGTGATAGTTTCTCTCCACTTACTGTCCGCGGCTGTTCGCGGCGCTCCTCAGTTCTCCCTCTACCGAGCGACGGCTGGATGACGTCTCTCACGAAGATCAGCTGTTTCTCAATCCAGGAAGTAATGGAGACCGACGGTAATTCCGCTGGATGTTTATCACTCAAGGGGAACTTTTTTAGAATGCGTGACACGTATTTCAGAAGTGGTAATGCAAACTCTTTCCCGTTGGCACGCCTCATTCGAAATATTCCGTCCTGGAAGAATACTCCGAAAAGGATGGATACGACTTTACTCCATTTCGCCGGGTCACCAGAGCAGACAAAGTAAGTTCTTTCTTGAAGTAGTTTGATATCCAATGACTTCCTGAAGTGTCTCTCGTGGATCTCGAACTTTTTCCATTCATGACATTCTAGTCGGCGCGCATAGTTGTTAAAATCGAAAGGGACATCTTCACCGCCCAGTGATGTTTGCGGGACTGGATCATGTGTTCGTTGCTGTTGTTTGTAAATGCGACCGCTGGACAAGGCTTGTTTAAAGGCCGATCTTAATGCTGCAACTAGGCACATGTTCAGTACCAATGTCCAAAGCATAGTTTCTCTGCTGCATTAACGATGGCAGTTACAACGGGCGAGATGTTTAAGATTTTAAATTGCCATGGTGTGCATGTAGACAAACAGCGCAGCACCACAGAGGCTGATTCTCTCTCTCTCACACACACACACACACACACACACACATTCTCTCTCTCTCTCTCTCTCTCTCATACACATACACACACACAGCTGTTGCTGCTGATACATACTGATGATTATGATGGTGAATGGTGATATTTATGGAAATGTATGGAAAGGATTTGCCCTCATTAACTGGTGATAATTGTCAACACGGTTTCGTAACAGCAGTGGCAGTAAACACGAGGAAGTGCCCGCGCCGTTGCCATTAGTAACTGACCTCGCTTCACGAGCGCACGCGCGCGCGCGCACACACACACACACACACACGCCCTCCTCACCTGCGATGCTGACCCGTCTTATCCTTCTTTCCTCTCGGCCTCCTCTTCCGCGCTTGAATGGCCAACACTGGAGAACCGGAGAACCGGAGAACCGAAGAACCGAACCGACAGAAGACACACACACATCAGTGACAGAACACACACACACATCAGTGACAGATGCACCGCTCACACACTACAGCTCTGTCTGTGTGTGTATGAGTGACATGAGTGCTGACGGGAGTGTAGTGTGTACTAGATAGGGGATTGATGTTTCTCACCCTTTCTAGAGCTCATGATGATGTTCCTCAAGCCGGGATCTCTCTCCTGCGCGTCACCGCTGCCGACGCGCGCTCACGCACCGACGGGGCCGCGCAC
>JAJAQA010000022.1:1506715-1519215 GCA_021464565.1 Rutilus rutilus | reverse complement strand
ACCCTACACACTCTCGTTACCCTACACACGCACTCATTACCCTACACACTCTAGTTACCCTACACACGCTCGTTACCCTACACACGCTCGTTACCCTACACACTCTCGTTACCCTACACACGCACTCATTACCCTACACACTCCAGTTACCCTACACACGCTCGTTACCCTACACACGCTCGTTACCCTACACACTCTCGTTACCCTACACACTCTCGTTACCCTACACACGCTCTCATTACCCTACACGCTCTCGTTACCCTACACGCTCTCGTTACCCTACACTCTCATTACCCTATACACGCCCTCTCATTACCCTACACACGCCCTCTCATTACCCTACACACGCTCTCTCATTACCCTACACACACTCTCATTACCCTACACACGCTCGTTACCCTACACACTCTCATTACCCTACACACTCTCGTTACCCTACACACGCACTCATTACCCTACACACTCTAGTTACCCTACACACGCTCGTTACCCTACACACGCTCGTTACCCTACACACTCTCGTTACCCTACACACGCACTCATTACCCTACACACTCCAGTTACCCTACACACGCTCGTTACCCTACACACGCTCGTTACCCTACACACTCTCGTTACCCTACACACTCTCGTTACCCTACACACGCTCTCATTACCCTACACGCTCTCGTTACCCTACACGCTCTCGTTACCCTACACACGCTCGTTACCCTATATGCTCTCATTACCCTACACACGCTCTCATTACCCTACACACACTCTCATTACCCTACACACGCTCTCATTACCCTACACACGCTCTCATTACCCTACACACGGCCTCTCATTACCCTACACACGCCCTCTCATCACCCTACACACACTCTCATTACCCTACACACTCTCGTTACCCTACACGCTCTCATTACCCTACACGCGCTTGTTACCCTATACGCGCTCGTTACCCTACACACTCTCGTTACCCTACACACTCTCATTACCCTACACACTCTCATTACCCTACACGCTCTCGTTACCCTACACACTCTCGTTACCCTACACGCTCTCGTTACCCTACACGCTCTCGTTACCCTACACGCTCTCGTTACCCTACACGCTCTTATTACCCTACACGCTCTCATTACCCTACACGCGCTCATTACCCTACACACTCATTACCCTACACGCTCTCATTACCCTACACACTCATTACCCTACACACTCATTACCCTACACACTCATTACCCTACACACTCATTACCCTACACGCTCTCATTACCCTACACGCGCTCATTACCCTACACACTCATTACCCTACACGCTCTCATTACCCTACACGCTCTCATTACCCTACACGCTCTCATTACCCTACACGCTCTCATTACCCTACACGCTCTCATTACCCTACACGCTCTCATTACCCTACACACTCTCATTACCCTACACACTCTCGTTACCCTACACTCACTCATTACCCTACACACTCTCGTTACCCTACACTCACTCATTACCCTACACACTCTCGTTACCCTACACTCACTCATTACCCTACACACTCTCGTTACCCTACACTCACTCGTTACCCTACACTCACTCGTTACCCTACACACTCTCGTTACCCTACACTCTCGTTACCCTACACACTCTCGTTACCCTACACTCACTCATTACCCTACACACTCTCGTTACCCTACACTCACTCATTACCCTACACACTCTCGTTACCCTACACTCACTCATTACCCTACACACTCTCGTTACCCTACACGCGCTCATTACCCTACACACTCATTACCCTACACGCTCTCATTACCCTACACGCTCTCATTACCCTACACGCTCTCATTACCCTACACGCTCTCATTACCCTACACACTCTCATTACCCTACACACTCTCGTTACCCTACACTCACTCATTACCCTACACACTCTCGTTACCCTACACTCACTCATTACCCTACACACTCTCGTTACCCTACACTCACTCATTACCCTACACACTCTCGTTACCCTACACTCACTCGTTACCCTACACTCACTCATTACCCTACACACTCTCGTTACCCTACACTCACTCATTACCCTACACACTCTCGTTACCCTACACTCACTCATTACCCTACACACTCTCGTTACCCTACACTCACTCATTACCCTACACACTCTCGTTACCCTACACTCACTCATTACCCTACACACTCTCGTTACCCTACACTCACTCATTACCCTACACACTCTCGTTACCCTACACTCACTCATTACCCTACACACTCTCGTTACCCTACACTCACTCATTACCCTACACACTCTCGTTACCCTACACTCACTCATTACCCTACACACTCTCGTTACCCTACACTCACTCATTACCCTACACGCTCTCGTTACCCTACACTCACTCATTACCCTACACGCTCTCGTTACCCTACACTCACTCATTACCCTACACGCTCTCGTTACCCTACACTCACTCATTACCCTACACGCTCTCATTACCCTACACACTCTCATTACCCTACACACTCTCGTTACCCTACACTCACTCATTACCCTACACACTCTCGTTACCCTACACTCACTCATTACCCTACACACTCTCGTTACCCTACACTCACTCATTACCCTACACACTCTCGTTACCCTACACTCACTCATTACCCTACACGCGCTTGTTACCCTATACGCGCTCGTTACCCTACACACTCTCGTTACCCTACACTCACTCATTACCCTACACACTCTCGTTACCCTACACTCACTCATTACCCTACACACGCTTGTTACCCTATACGCACTCATTACCCTACACACTCTCGTTACCCTACACTCACTCATTACCCTACACGCGCTTGTTACCCTATACGCGCTCGTTACCCTACACACTCTCGTTACCCTACACTCACTCATTACCCTACACACTCTCGTTACCCTACACTCACTCATTACCCTACACGCGCTTGTTACCCTATACGCGCTCGTTACCCTACACACTCTCATTACCCTACACGCTCTCGTTACCCTACACACTCTCATTACCCTACACACTCTCATTACCCTACACACTCTTGTTACCCTACACACTCTCGTTACCCTACACGCTCTCATTACCCTACACACTCTCATTACCCTACACACTCTCGTTACCCTACACACTCTCGTTACCCTACACGCTCTCATTACCCTACACGCTCTCATTACCCTACACGCTCTCATTACCCTACACACTCATTACCCTACACACTCTCGTTACCCTACACTCACTCATTACCCTACGCGCTCTCATTTCTTTACACTCTCATGTCTGTCTGTCTGATGTCTGTCTGATGTTCTTCAGGTGCAGGAGGACTCGAAGGAGAAGCGCACTCTCCTGCACAGAGCTGTGAAGCTGCTGTTTCCCGGCCTGGAGACCAAGACTGAGGACCGGGAGGGCAAGAAGTTCATCGTGGCGTATCATGCAGCGGGTCAGAGAGCGCTGGCAGGTACACACTCGCTCCAGAACATGTGTGTGTAGTTTCAGCTCCAGAACATCTGTTTGTAGTTTCAGCTCCAGAACATGTGTGTGTGTAGTTTCAGCTCCAGAACATGTCTGTGTAGTTTCAGCTCCAGAACATGTGTGTGTAGTTTCAGCTCCAGAACATGTGTGTGTAGTTTCAGCTCCAGAACATGTGTGTGTAGTTTCAGCTCCAGAACATCTGTTTGTAGTTTCAGCTCCAGAACATCTGTGTGTAGTTTCAGCTCCAGAACATGTGTGTGTAGTTTCAGCTCCAGAACATGTGTGTGTAGTTTCAGCTCCAGAACATGTGTGTGTAGTTTCAGCTCCAGAACATGTGTGTTAGGGCTGCACGATTATGACAAAAATCATAATTGCCGATTATTCCCTTGAAATTGTAATTGCGATTATTAATTATGATTATCACAATTTACATTGAATATATATATATATATATATATATATATATGTGTGTGTGTGTGTGTGTGTATATATATATACACACAGGCATATTGTTATACATGTTAACTTAAAAAATTGTGAACACCCACACAAGTACTGTCCCCCTTTACTTAACATAGACATAAATTGTTAGAATATGACTAATAGTAAAGAAGACTACTAATAAATAAACATTAGGCCTATGCTAAAGCTATTAAATAGCAGTCCCAAACTAGCTTTTGTTAATACAATGTTGGTATGAGCCACCACAGTATTTTAAAAATATAAAAAATAACACAAAGAGAAAATAAAGTGGCATTTTGGGGTTAATATTGAAACGACAGTTACCATGGTGAATACACAATACTAACAAGAACTGTTAATGAAACATGGAAATTGCTCCTGGTGAATAGAATGAAAATCATCCCTGCATGCAAATCCTTCTCAGCTAACACACGACGTACCAGTAACGTGATTTTTGGTATTTTACTTTTATTTCGTAACAACGTTGCATGCTCGTAGTTTCCTTTGCACTTTATATACAGTGAAGCGATACACGGCGCGCGCCTCCGCATTTGCGCGTGCAATTGAAGGAGTGTGCGCTACGAGTACAGTATAACGGCTGACAGGACAGGAACGTCCGTTTTTCTGAGGTGAAATACTTTTTATTTCAGCGTACACACATACGTCACTGCCTGGTAGTTCCTATTGTGCTGGGTTTTCTGAAATAGTTGTGATTCGCCTCTCATAACATGACATGCTCTAAATGCACGCAGAGTGGATTTTTTTTTTTTTTTGTAATCGCGGCTTTGAACGATTACGTAATCGTGGCACCCGTAATCGCGATTAGAAATTCGATTAATTGTGCACCCCTAATGTGTGTGTAGTTTCAGCTCCAGAACATCTGTGTGTTTCAGCTCCAGATGCTGTTAGAGACGTGCTGTGACACTAGATGGCGCTCTGAACTCGCTGCATGATCCTGCATGAGCTTGAGTGAGCATGAGTGTATGGAAACACGACTGATGTTTGTGCATGTGAGGAGGACAGATCCCAGAGGATGATGGGATTATCCCATGATGCTCCATATCACAGTTGTTCGGGCAGCTTCTGCCCTGATGAGATCCGTTCAGTACGCGAGGAATGAGCGGAGTGTGTTGCATCTCGCTTATCTTCACAAACTGAATCTTCTGAATGAATTGAATGGAAACGGAACGGTGATTCCGGACTCATCCGCGCATGCTAACTCTCATCCGTGTGTGTGCTCGCGTCCTGAGTAACGCTGTCTTATTCTCCCAACGCTCCTCTCGCTCGCGGGACAGAGGTCAGAGCCGCCTCAGGTAAGGCCAATCCCACATCAGTCCAGGACGCCAGGAAAGCTTTCCTTCCGTTCCTTTATCAGTCTATAAGACTCATCACAATCCCAGAGACGACACTGAGGTGATTAACATCAGCGTGATCATGATCGTGACGTTATAGAGACCCTGTTTGAAACACATACTGGATTCGGCACTCGGATTTGCTGATCATATCGACCGTGAAACCAGACCGAGCGCTCAAGTGCTTCTAAACACAGGAGAAGATTTTACAGAAGACTTATTATAGAATTGGTTTATTGGAGATATTTTCACAGTTAGTCAGTATTATCACTGATGTTGTTCAGCCTGATTTATCTTCACTGCAGGAATATTGATATTAATATGTTAATCATGTTTGGTATTTGTGCTGAGACAGGAAGGATGCTCCGATTAAAAGTTAAAATAAACCTAAAACTCTTTCCTCCTCCATATTTGAGGTTTAATATACACTTGTGGCTTGCAGAAACAGAAGTCAATGTTTTATTCCATTAGAACGACTTTGAAAGATGTCTGTTATAAAGATGTTAAAGTCCACATTAGTGGTTGAATTATATTGAACTCCAGAGGATTTTACTGTGAATTTGACAGAGATGCTGTGCAAATTAAAAAGCTTAGTTATCATAACCCTTCTATAGAAATATTGAGCGGGTTTCTAAATATGATATTCTTTAGGTGTCGATGCTTCAGTAGCTCGTACAGTAGATTATATTCCTCAATACTCTTGACACAGCTGTTGCACTGGTGATCATGTGTGTTTTCCTCAAACTTAAAGCGATTAATAAAAGCTCTGTTATGTTGTTCAGTCTGTGCTCCATTACTTTTTCATTTAGTGTCCATCCTCTCTTCTTTTCTGTCTCCCACTGAAGCCCCTCGAAAGCATTCATGGCCGAAGAACCGTGGCAGTTTCTGCCATTTCGTTCTCTATAAGGAGAACAAGGACACCATGGAGGCCATCAACCTCCTCTCCAAGTTCCTCAGGTGTGTGTGAGACGAGTCTGCGGCTGGTGAACCCTGGCGTTACGTGAACTCACACACACTCCTGTCTCTGTGTTTCAGGGTCAGGCCCAACATGTTCTCCTACATGGGCACCAAAGACAAGAGGGCCATTACAGTGCAGGAGATCGCCGTGCTGAAGTGAGTGAAGCCGAGCACCAGATCCGGCAAACGCTCAGGACACACTCCTGTATTCTGCTCTTCTGTTTCTCCTCAGGATCAGCGCTGAGAGATTATCTCACCTTAACAAATGCCTCATGAACCTGAAGCTGGGAAACTTCAGCTACAAGAAACATCCATTAAAACTGGGAGAGCTGCAGGGAAACCACTTCACGGTGGTGCTCAGGTGAGGATCAGCGCTACGTATGCAGGGATCCTAATGTCTCACCTTTCAGCAAAGTTCGCTGTACAGTAGTGCTATCATAACCTTTTTGCATTGGCATAAGTAACGATACGTCAAGCTTACGACATGACTGGCTTGTTTTCATTTAAATGTTACACAGTATACCCCTTTTCACAAGATGTGATATAAATAGAATGTGTCTGTGAAATTTCAGCTCAAAATGCCAGATCATTTATTATAGCTTGTCAAATTAGCCCTTTGTGTGTGTCCCTTTAAATGCAAATGAGCTTTAGCTCCGCCTCTGTTCAGAATAGGGCGGAGTCTTTACACGAGCTTCTGAAACTCCGGCAATAAGAGAACAGGCCAATCTCACTCATCCAGAATCACCAGTAGCGAGTGCAGCCTTACAGAGAGACTCAGGAAGAGCTTCTGAATGTTAGTGGAGACATTTCTGTAGTTGTTGTGGAGTTACACTGATCATCTCATCATGTTTAACTTCTCCACAAGTGTCCACAGTTCCTGAGGTCTTTATAAGACAGCGGTGACATGTTCTGGTCAATAGTGTTCAGTGCTCGTCTGTGCTCAACCAGTGAACAGCTTCAGGCTTTTCTGGATCTTTATCATTGCGTTAGAACTGGTCTCTGGTGTCGCTCGTGGAACCAAATGTAGGCTGGTGTGTGTAAACGTGCAGCTTAAGGGCCGGTAATAATGTCTTAAGCATGAATGGTAGGACAAATTAGACGACATGGCAAAAAAAATATGATGCGAGTGCGCAAAGTACAAGATTTGAAGTATGAGTGTGCCGAGGTATGAGTGTGCCGAGGTATGAGTGCGCCGAGGTATGAGTGCGCCGAGGTATGAGTGCGCCGAGGTATGAGTGTGTGAGGTATGAGTGTGTGAGGTATGAGTGTGTGAGGTATGAGTGTGTGAGGTATGAGTGTGTGAGGTATGAGTGTGTGAGGTATGAGTGTGTGAGGTATGAGTGTGTGAGGTATGAGTGTGTGAGGTATGAGTGTGTGAGGTATGAGTGTGTGAGGTATGAGTGTGTGAGGTATGAGTGTGTGAGGTATGAGTGTGTGAGGTATGAGTGTGTGAGGTGTGAGTTACGAGTGTGTGAGGTGTGAGGTACGAGTGTGTGAAGTGTGAGGTACGAGTGTGTGAAGTGTGAGGTACGAGTGTGTGAAGTGTGAGGTACGAGTGTGCGAAGTGTGAGGTACGAGTGTGCGAGGTACGAGTGTGCGAGGTACGAATGCGTGAGGTGTGAGTGTGAAGTACGAGTGTGCGAGGTATGAGTGAAGTACGATTGTGTGAGTGTGTGTGAAGTGCGAGTGTGCGAGGTATGAGTGTGTGTGTGTGAGGTACGAGTGTGTGAGGTACGTGCGAGTGTGTGAAGTGCGACTGTGAGGTATGAGTGTGAGGTACGTGAAGTGTGAGTGAGTGTGTGAGGTACGAGTGTGTGAGGTATGAGTGTGCGAGGTACGAGTGTGCAAGATATGAGTGTGTGAAGTGTGAGTGTGCGAGGTACGAGTGTGTGAAATACAAGTGTGTGAGGTATGAATGTGAGTGTGTGAGGTATGAGTGTGTTAAGTATGAGTGTGAGTGTGCGAGATATGAGTGTGTGAAGTGTGAGGTATGAGTGCGAGTGTGTGAAGTGTGCGAGATATGAGTGTGAGGTACGTGTAACGTGTGTGTGGGGTATGAGTGTGAAGTGCGAGGTATGAGTGTGGAGTGTGCGAGGTATGAGTGTGGAGTGTGCGAGGTGGAGTGTGCGAGGTATGAGTGTGGAGTGTGCGAGGTATGAGTGTGGAGTGTGCGAGGTATGAGTGTGGAGTGTGCGAGGTATGAGTGTGTAGTGTGCGAGGTATGAGTGTGGAGTGTGCGAGGTATGAGTGTGGAGTGTGCGAGGTATGAGTGTGGAGTGTGCGAGGTATGAGTGGAGTGTGCGAGGTATGAGTGTGGAGTGTGCGAGGTATGAGTGTGGAGTGTGCGAGGTATGAGTGTGGAGTGTGCGAGGTATGAGTGTGGAGTGTGCGAGGTATGAGTGTGGAGTGTGCGAGGTGTGTGAGGTACGTGTAATGTGTGTGTGGGGTGTGAGTGTGTGAAGTGCGAGGTATGAGTGGAGTGTGCGAGGTATGAGTGGAGTGTGCGAGGTATGAGTGTGGAGTGTGCGAGGTATGAGTGTGGAGTGTGCGAGGTATGAGTGGAGTGTGCGAGGTATGAGAGGAGTGTGCGAGGTATGAGTGTGCGAGGTATGAGTGTGCGAGGTGTGAGTGTGCGAGGTATGAGTGTGCGAGGTGTGAGTGTGCGAGGTGTGAGTGTGCAAGGTGCGAGATACGAGTGTGTGAAGTGTGAGTGTGCGAGGTACGAGTGTGAAATACGAGTGTGCGAGGTACGAGTGTGTGAAGTGTGAGTGTGCAAGGTACGAGTGTGTGAAATACGAGTGTGCGAGATATGAGTATGTGAGGTACATGTGAGTGTGCGAGGTGTGAGTGTGCGGTACATGTAACGTGAGTGTGAGGTACGAGTGTGTGAGGTATGAGTGTGTGAGGTACGTATAATGTGTGTGAAGTGTGAGTGTGCGAGGTATGAGTGTGCAAGGTATGAGTGTGCGAGGTACGTGTAACGTATGAGTGTGCGAGGTACATGTAACGTGTGTGAGGTGCGAGGTATGAGTGTGTGAAGTATTAGTATGATTGAGTGTACGAGTGTGTGAGGTATGAGTGTGCGAGGTACGAGGTATGAGTGTGCGAGGTACGAGTGTGTGAAATACGAGTGTGTGAGATATGAGTGTGTGAAGTGTGAGTGCGAGGTACGAGTGTGTGAAATACGAGTGTGCGAGGTGTGAGTGTGCAAGGTACGAGTGTGTGAAATACGAGTGCGAGATACGAGTGTGTGGAGTGTGAGTGTGCGAGGTACGAGTGTGTGAAATATGAGTGTGTGAAGTGTGAGTGTGCAAGGTACGAGTGTGTGAAATATGAGTGTGTGAAGTGTGAGTGTGCAAGGTACGAGTGTGTGAAATATGAGTATGTGAGGTATGTGTAACGTGTGTGAAGTGCGAGTGTGCGAGGTACGTGTGAGTGTGCGGTACGTGTAACGTGTGTGAGTGTGAGGTACGTATAATGTGTGTGAAGTGTGAGTGTGCAAGGTATGAGTGTGCAAGGTACGTGTAACGTATGAGTGTGCGAGGTATGAGTGTGCGAGGTACATGTAACGTGTGTGAGATGCGAGGTATGAGTGTGTGAAGTATTAGTATGATTGAGTGTACGAGTGTGTGAGGTATGAAGTGTGTGAAGTGTGAGTGTGTGAAGTACGAGTGTGCGAGGTACGTGTAACGTGTGAGGTGCGAGTGTGTGAACTCTCTCTCCTCCACAGGAATATCTCCGGCTCTCTGGAGCAGGTCGAGCAGGCGATGACATCACTCAGAGAAACCGGCTTCATTAATTACTACGGCATGCAGCGCTTTGGGACCACAGCTGTTCCCACACACCGGGTCGGCAGGTGAACCCACACACACACACACTCACTCACACACACACACACTCAAACACACTGAATCTCACTGTTGGCACTGTTTTATAGGGCTATACTGCAGAACAACTGGAAGGAAGTGATGGATCTGATCCTGAAGCCTCGTCCTGGAGGTCAGAGTCACACACACACACACACACACACACACAGGATCTGATCCTGAAGCCTCGTTCTGGAGGTCAGAGTCTCTCTCTCTCACTCACACACACACACACACACACACACACAGGATCTGATCCTGAAGCCTCGTTCTGGAGGTCAGAGTCTCTCTCTCTCTCTCTCTCACTCACTCACACTCACACACACACACACACACACACACACACACACACACACACACACACACAGACAGGATCTGATCCTGAAGCCTCGTTCTGGAGGTCAGAGTCTCACACACTCTCTCTCTCTCTCTCTCTCTCTCTCTCTCTCTCTCTCTCTCTCTCTCTCTCTCTCTCTGCAGCGGAGAAGGGTTATCTGGTGAAGTGCCGGCAGGAGTGGGCTCTCACACACGACCCCGAGGCAGCCCTGAAGAAGCTGCCGGTCAAGCGCTGCGTCGAGGGCCAGTTCCTGCGAGGCCTCGTCAAATACGGCAAGAACAACATCGTCACAGCGTTCGGACTGGTGAGCGAACACACTCGCACTACACAGCTGACCTCACACTACACAACTGATTTCACACTACACAAATGACCTCACACTACTCAACTGATCTCACACTCACACTACACAACTGACCTCACACTACACAACTGACCTCACACTACTCAACTGATCTCACACTACACAACTGACCTCACACTACTCAACTGATCTCACACTCACACTACACAACTGACTTCACACTCACACTACACAACTGACCTCACACTACTCAACTGATCTCACACTCACACTACACAACTGACTTCACACTCACACTACTCAACTGACCTCACACTACACAAATGACCTCACACTACACAACTGACCTCACACTACTCAACTGATCTCACACTCACACTACACAACTGACTTCACACTCACACTACTCAACTGACCTCACACTACACAACTGAACTCACACTACACAACTGACCTCACACTACACAACTGACCTCACACTACTCAACTGATCTCACACTCACACTACACAACTGACCTCACACTACTCAACTGATCTCACACTCACACTACACAACTGACTTCACACTCACACTACTCAACTGACCTCACACTACACAACTGACCTCACACTCACACTACACAACTGACCTCACACTACACAACTGACCTCACACTACTCAACTGATCTCACACTCACACTACACAACTGACTAGGCCTGTCGCGATAGTCAATAAATCAATTAATCGCACGATAAAAAAAAAATTAGGTCGATAATTTTTCCGGCCGCGATAATTCCATTTGCATGCTTGTTTGTTTTCCTCGTCTCTCTCTCTCTCTCTCTCTCTATCATAGAGACTGGATGACCACTCTCGGTTCCTTAGCGTATAGGAGGAGTGAACCCTCTTGTCAGTTGCATGGTCTTTGTGTGGGGAGGCGGCGCTTGTCAGTCACATGGTCTTTGTATGGGAAAGCGGGACTGCTTGGGGCGACTGCCGGGAGAGAGAGAAGACGCTAGTTGTGAGTTGGAGGAAAAAAAAAAAGAAAAAGATGGAATTGGTTTCAAAGCCAAACGCGACAGCGAGCCCGATCTCATGAAAATGCGTATACCACGAATGTTATTTCTCGTGCCATTTATACGCCAAAAATAGTTTTTGCGTGCATATGATACGCACTTTACGGCGTGTAATACGCACGCACTCCTCACCCGTAATCCTAACCAAGTATTTTCAGTGCGTAGCATATACACGCAATAAAGTGCGTCTCCGTCTTCCCGACAGTACACAATCACTCGGGCGTTTAGTCGACAAAGTAACAGAAGGACAGTGCAAAATGGTGTGATATGGCCTGTTGAGGCTTTTTTTTATTTGTTTACAAAGGTCCTTAGGGCCAATCTCATTTCTCTGTCTTACCTCTTCCCCTTCCCCTACCCCTTTGTCTGCGTCTTCCCCTTGCCCTTCGATACCGAGTGAAGGGGGGTAGGGGGAAGAATGTTTCTCTAAGAAATGAGACACCACTCGATTACCGTTTGCGTCATCTTCCCTTTCCGCTAGCTGGCTGCTACGTCAACAGAGGCGATGCGCGTTGACATAAACAAACGAAGATGCCGTCGTCTCGGGTTGTAATATCGATTGCCTGGTCTCACTTCTGAGAAATTCCTACCCCTCTCTTTCAAGTGTGGTCCTCCGCAGACTTCGTTTCAAGGGCTATGTAGCCCTAGCCCTTAATCAAAATGAGAATTGGGACGCCACTTCCCCTCACATGAACGC
>JAJAQA010000022.1:1479215-1504215 GCA_021464565.1 Rutilus rutilus | reverse complement strand
GTGAGAGAGAGTGAGTGTGAGAGAGTGAGTGTGAGAGAGTGAGTGTGAGAGAGTGAGTGTGAGAGAGTGAGTGTGAGAGAGTGAGAGTGTGAGAGAGTGAGAGTGTGTGAGAGAGTGAGTGTGAGAGAGAGTGAGTGTGAGAGAGAGTGAGTGTGAGAGAGAGTGAGTGTGAGAGAGAGTGAGTGTGAGAGAGAGTGAGTGTGAGAGAGAGTGAGTGTGAGAGAGAGTGAGTGTGAGAGAGAGTGAGTGTGAGAGAGAGTGAGTGTGAGAGAGAGTGAGTGTGAGAGAGAGTGAGTGTGAGAGAGAGTGAGTGTGTGTGTGTGAGAGAGAGAGTGAGTGTGAGAGAGTGAGTGAGTGTGAGAGTGAGTGAGTGAGTGAGTGAGTGAGTGAGTGAGTGAGTGAGTGAGTGAGTGAGTGAGTGAGTGAGTGAGTGAGTGAGTGAGTGAGTGACTGTGAGTGAGAGTGACTGTGAGTGAGAGTGACTGTGAGTGAGAGAGTGAGTGTGTGTGTGTGAGAGTGTGTAGTGTGTGGTCAGTATCTGAGCTCTTCTGTGTGTTCTAGGCTCTGCTCATGTTCTGTCAGCTGACGAGGCAGAGAAACACTCCATTCATGATGTTGTGATGCCACTGCCCGGGTTCGACGTGATCTACCCCACTCACAGCGGTGAGGCATTCTGGGAAACTCACCTTTACTTCCGTTACTATGGAAATGAATGAATCACATTACTGTTGCTTTTGTAAGATTTTGAGATCAAGCCTCCAGCAGCGCAACACAATCCAGAATGATCCCGTTGAACAGAACTAGTTTATATTGTGATTTATGAGCATCATCACACTGTAATTTTAGTTTCTGTGGTAATTTTATTTTATTTTTAAGCAATTTCGTTATGTGTTTTTGTAAAAAAAAAAAAAAAAAAAAAAAAAAATGTTTATTGCTATTTAGGTTTAATTTAGTCTATATTAAATTATTTATATATAATTTAGCTATATTTCAGTTAAGTTTTTCCCGGATAACGGGAGTCTGATAACGGGAGGAGAGCCGGAACACACGCCGGATCTTAAGCTAGACCTTTTTATTTTATTTTAATTTTTTCAAAACTCATTTACATTTACACTTAACAGTCATTTACAGTGTGTTGAACTAATCCTCTCCTTGCCATTTCCGCGCTCTTGCAAACTGGATTTTCCTCTCCAACTTGTGTGTGTGTGTTCAGCAGCTGGTCTGGTGTGTGTGTGTGTGTGTTTGAGGTGTGTGTTCAGCAGCTGGTCTGGTGTGTGTGTTTGAGGTGTGTGTTCAGCAGCTGGTCTGACGCGTGTGTGTGTTCCGCTACAGTGGGTCAGGGATACGGAGATATGCTGAGCGCTGACGATCTGGACATTCAGAACATGAGGCACAAAGTTCGTGATTATTCTCTGGCCGGTGCGTACCGTAAACTCCTCACTCGCCCCAGTGACGTCAGCTGGTGAGAACCTCTCTCTCTCTCCGTCAGTGTGTGTTTCAGTGCTGGTTCTGATGATTCTGTATGTGTGTTTCTCCAAAGGGAGCTGATTCAGTACGATGATCCGCGAGTTCCTCTCGTTCACACAGATGTGGAGAAACTAGAAAACATTCCAGCTCCAGTGTACCTCAAAGGTCCAGAACACTCACTCACTCACTCACTCACTCACTCACTCACTCACTCACTCACTCACTCACTCACTCACTCACTCACTCACTCTCTCACACACACACATACACACTCTCTCTCTCTCTCTCTCTCTCTCTCACACACACATAAACACTCTCTCTCACACACACACACACTCACACAGAGCACAAGCTCTAGTT
Organism: Rutilus rutilus; assembly: GCA_021464565.1. Lineage (NCBI taxonomy): Eukaryota > Metazoa > Chordata > Actinopteri > Cypriniformes > Leuciscidae > Rutilus > Rutilus rutilus. The sequence continues at coordinate 1,502,388 of JAJAQA010000022.1, read as the reverse complement.
ATTAGTGCCACCGGTGGCCGTTCAGTGAACAGAAATATATGAATCACTACAATAATGATCTTGATTGGAGTCTGAAAGTATTTGCTCATTTAAATCCAAACAGCTTTTTTTTCTGGGCCAGGCAGTAGATCGTGTCTCTTAGCCCTAACCCAAACCCTAACCCGAGACGAGTCTCCTAACCCTCTGGGCTCTGAGGTGTTTTCTGGGCCCTGGAGGTGTTCTGACATGCTCTGACATTTGTGCTTATTTCTGTTACTTGTAACATTTTCATGGCTAAAGTCTGATTACACTGTATTTAGCACAAACTCTGCTACAATAATATGTCAGCAGCATGTATGTAAAAGTTTGCAGTTTTGAGATAATGACATTTATGCGTGGTTTGTGAAAATACAAAAAACAATTGTCACTGAAACAAGGCCATGAAACCCATACTGATTATTTCTTCACAAGACTTTTGAAAATTGTATGACATAGCCTAGAATATTTGCTCTAAAACTATGTGAAAATCACCCTGACTACTCATTCAGAGAAGACAATATATTGATTTAAAAATTTTAAGACGTGTTTTGTGTAAGAAAGCTTTATGCGAGGAGGCGTGATCACATCATTAATATGTATTGTTTTCACACCTGAGAAAGACAAAGACCCTCCCCTAACGGCCCTATTAGGAGCTATCAGGCCCTGTCATTCTGAGCAACCTTGCACAAAGAATGAGGAGATTTAAAAAAGAATGGCTGTTTGATTGTTTGGATTTATTTACAACACAACATAATCCAAAGATACACAACAAATGACAAAAAAAGCACATTATTTAATACACTGAACTATAGACAGAGACTTAACCAGTCACACACCTTTGTGCCATTCCTGAAACATAGTACATACCTTTCATTTCCTTGGTGTTTGATTTTTCACTTTACCATGTTCATGTACAGAGACTTATGTGAATGTTGAAGTCAACAGGACTCCTCAGTGGGGCATCTGGTCCCTGAAGAAAAAAAAACAAAAAAAAAACGCTGTGAACATACTAATATCAAGAGAAACTATAGGAACTATAAAAAAAAAACCTATTACAAAAATGAAGCCTATTGTTTGGCACATTTTGCTTTTCAAACGCGTGCAGAGAACATTTACTGAAGTGATCAAGCCGTTCAAAACTATTAAACGAATTATTGTTACCATATTATACATCTACGTTTGAGCAGATATCCACAAACACAGTATTTAACAGTAAACACGGTTCTAAACATTATAATATTCACCATAGTATACACTCATACTAGCCTACTTTTATCATGCTGTGTTTTATTATAGAATATAAAAATATCCTTGTGTCGGACATGTATTGCCTACCAGTCTAGTTCACATTTCAACATGTTGTCTATTTATAGATACATATACATGTACGATATTAGGCTTAGTTCATGTTTTTACTTCAATCTCATTTCATAACATACATTTTAATCTGGCACCACCAGTTTAGCATGTCTTACCTTAAAAATCGTCTCATCTTCAAATCGCGTTCTTCTAATTCTTCTGAGGTAAATCCAAGTGAAACAGCACGGCACAGCACAAACACAGTCTTCCAAACTCGATGAAAAGCAGAGGAGTAAGTTACCGAAGTCTCTGATTCTTTGTTTTGAGGTGATGAGGGCGTTTACAGGTCTGCGTTCGTCCGCGTGGATCATTTGCATGTCAATTGCTCGTGCGCGCATGGTCACATTAGAGTTAATGAGGAAGCGTTTGAGAAACTGTACGTGCCGCTGCTTTCATACGGATTACTTAAACAGTGAATATTTGTTTTTTATATAACTTACATACTTTAAAAATAGAGACTCCAAGCGTTGTATAGACATGCGTTTCAAGTCTGTGTGACAAACATTCGCTGAGTTACAGGTCATTTTCTGTCGCGTTTCAGAATGAGTTTCACATTGAGAGAGAGACGGCAGAACGCGCATCGTTTATTTTCTTTATTTTACGAAAAACACAACATTTTGTTTTTATTATGAGTGTACACAAATACATTTAAGTGTTTTGATTGATGTATAAAACTTACATATAAAATCAAAATCAACAGACTATTTTGAGTTTCTTTTGTTCTGATATGAAAAATTGTGAGCTGGTATCGCCGGCGATACCGCCGACCCCAGGGGGTTAACCCTAACCTAACCCGAGTCGAGTCTCTTAACCCTAACCCTAACCTAACCCGAGTCGAGTCTCTTAACCCTAACCCGAGTCGAGTCTCTTAACCCTAACCCGAGTCGAGTCTCTTAACCCTAACCCGAGTCGAGTCTCTTAACCCTAACCCGAGTCGAGTCTCTTAACCCTAACCCGAGTCGAGTCTCTTAACCCTAACCCTAACCTAACCCGAGTCGAGTCTCTTAACCCTAACCCGAGTCGAGTCTCTTAACCCTAACCCGAGTCGAGTCTCTTAACCCTAACCCGAGTCGAGTCTCCTATATTTATACAGCGCTTTTTACAACACAGTGTTTCAGAGCAGCTTTACAGAGATAACAGGAAAATAATGCAACAGAGTTTGTTTACAGAAGAGAATAGCGTCACAGTCCAGCTTCAGTGATGGATCATTTCTGTTGTAAAAAAGTTAGTTCAGTTATATATATATATATATCCGCTCTGGAGAAAACCGTGATGTCATTGTCCAGCTCAGTTTAGTTCTCATATATTGGTGTCAGTGCAGTAGATCAGTAATATTGTCAGATTGAGTTGATAGACCTAACCCTGACCATCTCATTGTGTGTGTGTGTGTGTGTGCCTCTACAGAAGGGAAGTACCGGGCGCTAAAGATGGAGTTTTCTCTGCCGTCCTCCACTTACGCCACGATGGCCGTCAGAGAAGTGCTGAAGATGGACACCAGCATCAAGAGTCAGACTCAGCTCAACACCAGGTGGCTGAACTGACCATCTCACACACACACACACACAGCTGGCTGAACTGACCGTCTCACACACACACACACAGCTGGCTGAACTGACCGTCACACACACACACACAGCTGGCTGAACTGACCATCACACACACACACACACACACACACAGCTGGCTGAACTGACCGTCTCACACACACACACACACACACACACACACACAGCTGGCTGAACTGACCACCACACAGACACACACACACACACACACACACACACACAGCTGGTTTAACTGACCGTCACACACACACACACACACTCACACTCACACACACACACACACACAGCTGGCTGAACTGACCACCACACAGACACACACACACACACACACAGCTGGCTGAACTGACCACCACACAGACACACACACACACACACACAGCTGGTTTAACTGACCGGCACACACACACACACACACACACACACACACAGCTGGCTGAACTGACCACCACACAGACACACACACACACATACACAGCTGGCTGAACTGACCGTCACACACACACACACACACACACACACACACACACACACACACACAGCTGGCTGAACTGACCGTCACACACACAGCTGGCTGAACTGACCGTCACACACACACACACAGCTGGCTGAACTGACCACCACACAGACACACACACACACACAGCTGGTTTAACTGACCGTCTCACACACACACACACACACACACACACACACACACAGAGCTGGTTTAACCGACCGTCACACACACACACACACACTCACTCACACACACACACACTTTCACCAGCTTTAGCCCAGCAGTTTATTGGCGATGAACACTTTGCTACGTCGTGTGTGTAATTTTGACAGTGAAGAAGCTACACACAGTTTTTCAGTTACTCAGTTTTAGTGTGTTGTTGTTTTAAAGCTGTAAAGACATTTATTACATGTATTTTCAGAACTTCAGCATAGACTGAACATTGAGCTGTAAATGAACATATTCCAGTTCTTGTGAGATTAATTTGATGATTTATTATTGTAAAATGTTCTATTTCTGCTGAATGCTGAATTTTTCAGTGTAAATATTTGAATCTGAATAAATGAATCTTCCTGATGTCTTCATGTGTCCGTGTGTAAATGTGTAAGGCGTGTTCTCAAACATTCCCAGAGCCGAACAGTGCATTCCTCTGGACAGAGTCTCGTTTCTTCATTCTCAGAGCGACTGGGCCTTTATGCATTCTTTACTTCGTGCTTGAACCCCTAATGATAGATCTATCCTCACAAAAGCATTAATGCTAGCGATGAGGCAGATACGTTTACAAAGTAATCATATCTGCAGGATAAGACATGTAAAGTGTTCTGGTCTTCATGATAACCCTGTCGTAAAATCATCTGACGGCTTCATAACCCGCTCTACACCACTGACAGCGCTGGAGAGTTTATCCCTGCCTTCTCTCTCCTGACAGAGACTGGATGCTATTTTACAGTCCTGTCTGGAATGATCTGAAGGACTGTGGAAATGGACCTTTGTGCATTACAGAGTGGGATCATGGAGCAACACCAAATGGCCGGTGCCGAGTGGTTGGGGTTAGTGGTCACTTTACAGAAAATGCCACATTATGATTTAGAGTGATCTGCTATCTAAGGGTGTCTAAGTTATGGATTTCAGAAATGTACATTGATTAAAGCTCGTTGAAGTAAGTCTGCAGCTTCTTGAAGGAGTTCTGTGTTTATAATGATTTACTGCGGTATTTTGGTGTGAGCTGTGGATAGCGTGTGTGTTTAATAACCCGTTCTGTAAAGTGAGTTTTGTGAAAAGGGCTTTACAAACAAATGTGAATTACATTTATTTTATTATTTAATAAAGCCAGCACCGTCTTGTAGTATTAATGTGCTAATCTTTGTGTTTTTCTGTGCATCTAAACATCATATTTGTGCAGTATAAACTATAAATCTATCTGTTCTTTCATCTCTAACCAGCATCAACAGAACAAGATGGTGTTCCCCTCCACATCTGGGTCAGATCCGTCAGTCTGGTTCCCCTCCACTCCACATCTGGGTCAGATCCGTCAGTCTGGTTCCCCTCCACTCCCCATCTGGGTCAGATCCAGACTATTGGTGATCTCCCACTGGCAGAGTCGAACATCATTAGTGCCGACGTGAATAATGATCTTAGAGAATTTACGATTAGCATTAGCCAGCACTTTAAAATTTGGTTTCAGCACTTTTAAATTCCCCAAACTTATTGGGTTATCCTAAAGTTGTGTAAAAGACCAATAATTTGCATTGTCTTATGGCATCAATGCACTTGGTGTCAAATCAGTCACAATAGATTTTAATGCTGCTCAGACATAGATCGCTATTCCAATACCTTTTTAATAATCAACACAGGCAATTACACTGCATTTCACTGTTAAAACTTATGAGGCCTTTAGGATACACTCTTTTTGAAGATGAATGAGTTAAATAAAAATGTATTCCACTGGCTGAAATCTTAAAATATATGCAGAACTGATAAGAGTCTACCAAATGTGAAATAATGAAAGGTTTCCTGAACTGTCAGCTCACATCTGCATTATATTAAATCTGTAGTTTATTATCTAATGAGAAATATCACAACAGAAAACTGTATCCATTTTTTTAAACACTTAACATTACTTACTATGGTTTGCAAAAAGGCTCCTCCTTTAACCCCCTGAGGTCGGCTATCGCGCCGGCGCGATAGGCTCGTTTTTTTCCTTATCAGTGCAAAAAAGAATCAAAATACTAATAGTAATTTTTATCTTATATGCTTGTGTTATACATCAATCGATTCTGTTAAGTGTGTATTTTTTTGTGTATACTCATAATAAAAACAAGGTGTTGTGCTTTTTGCCAAATAAAGAAAAATAAACACGAAGCGAGTTCTGCCTTCTCTCTGTCAGTTAAGTCCATTCTGAAACGCGTCCGAAAATGAACCATAACTCAGCGAATACTCAGTCAAACAGGCATACAGACACACAGGCATGAAGCTTGAATTCTCTTCTTTTAAATGAAGTATTTTTTATAAAAAAACTAATATTCTCAGTTTATGCAATCTGTATGAAAAGAGCGAGATGTCAGTCTTTCTCATCGCAGCTAATTATTTTTAATGTGACCCCGCCCACGGAGAGCGCGCGCTATTCAAACGCAAATGACTGAGGCAATCCTGCAAACTGTGAACGCCCACATCAGCTCGAGAAAACACATCAAGCTTATTCAGATCATTGTACTTGTTTACACAGTCTCGCAGTGCTGTGAGAAATAATACTATAATGGAAAATGTACCTCAGAAGTGCTGGTATTTCAAGGAGCAACAGATCCTGAGCTATGGAATGGCGAGAATTACCTGGGTGATGTACTAATTATCGCAAGATTCGGACTTAAGTGCATTCGAATATGCCTACTTTCCTACTATATAGTAGGCAGTACGAAGCAGTACGTTCGAAACATCAGTATTCACAAAAGAGTAGGCGAGAAGTTCCCGGATGGCTTACTGCTTCCGGACAGATTTTCGAGTGCTCATCCGATGGATACTCTTCTATCCCAGGAGGCCACGCGAGAGGATACGTCATTATCAAACATCGCAGAGATCAGCGACGCGGGTGCTTTCAAATGTGAGTAAACACGGTTCCTTGTGTTAAAATTGCATGTGTTGAACTACTGTAGAGTAAACTGTTGAATTGTTGAAGGTGTAAAGACGTTACACTGTATAGTATAGTTGTGATTTTGTTGTAAAAACACGTGTTATTATGAATAACGTTAGCTAACGGGCGCTCCAGTAAGGACACGTAAGTTACGTCTCGAACGTGGATTTGCATAAACCATATACATCTTAAAGACGCTTATTTTAAATGTCTATTTACATCTGACAGGAAAATCTTCAATAAGTATTGCAGAAGAGCACATCACAACATGAAATAGACATCTGAGTGATTCTATTCTATTATGTAGAACAAATCTATAAAGTAACTAAACATAAGTTATTTATTTTATTTGTCCATTACTGTTGATAAATTGAGGAACATTTATGTTGGATAAAAAGTTAAAAGAACCTCAACATGTAAATGTAGTATTGAGTTCATAAATCACAGAGGTTTTGTGAATCTGGTCTGGATGTTACAGGAACAGATGAACGTGTGTGTTTATCCTGTGGAGAGTGGCTCATGAAGCTGAATGCTGCCATCAAAGGCTTTGACTGAGTATACTACAGAAATTAATAACTATTTAAATCTTAAGTTGTAGTTTATTTTAATTATTGTAATTTCAAACAGAGCTATTACAGCACTTTTCTGATTCTTGATTTCTGTGCATTTGCTGCAGATCTTCTGTGGTGGAGCAGGACCTGCAAGGGAAGATGATGGCGGCATTTGTGAAAAAAAGCGTTTTTGTCTTCTAGATAATCCTGAAATCAAATGACATTGTGCGGTTGAAATGACTGCTTTTGTGTTATGTTTGTGCATTTTGTAGGATCTGAAATGTCAGCAGGCTGGTGTGAGCACTGAGGATGAGGAGCCCAGAGCTGAATCCTGGAGATGGTGCCATGGATGAGTCCCTCCATCACTCCACCTGCCCTTACGAGACCCTCCATCACTCCATCTGCCCTTATGAGACCCTCCATCACTCCACCTGCCCTTACGAGACCCTCCATCACCCCACCTGCCCTTATGAGACCCTCCATCACTCCACCTGCCCTTACGAGTCCCACCATCACTCCACCTGTCCTTACGAGACCCTCCATCACTGTGTTGAGATGGCAGAAGGATGTGGGGTTCAGCGCCTTCAGCCTACATACATGATTGTAGTTTGAATAAAGCTTTGTTTCATGTGTTGACTTGTATATGCATTTGTTTATTGTGTGATGGTGAATTTCATTCTTTCTTTTACTAATTTATTAGTATTTCTTATTGTTGTCAGTAAATAAAATATAATTATTTAATTAATGCTTTATTTAATTGTTGGAATGAAAATGTAGATATGTTCACTATATACACATCTAGAGTGTATTCATGCATAGCTATGTTATATGACATACATTACATTTTGTTTGTTTTATTGAATTATATCATTTTCAGTAAAAAGTAATATAATTAAGTATTGGTCAGCATTTATCGTTGTTGTATTTTTTTATTTTTTTGGGGGGAGGTGGAATAGCAATGCAATTCATTCTGGGGTAATATTAATTTTAATATTAATGATACTTAAATTTTTCGAGTATAAAATCAACAGTTTTCTCCAAAGGCGAATCTTCGCACAGGGCCTTTTGTGCAGACATTACAAACGCTGAGGAAAACCGTTCCAGGTAGGAACTGATCGAGTTACTGATGTTATGAGGTATATATATATATCATGAGTTTGCATACATAATATGAGATTTTATACACCGGAAAAAAGAACCTACAAGGTTGAATATCTTAATATATATTTTCTTAAATAATTCATTATAATACATTTTAAAAATGCATTTTTTGTTATTTATGGGCCTAGGTCTGAGGGATGAAACAAGAGTTAAATTAAAAAAAAGAGGAAAACATAAAGCAGTTAGCCACTTTTGCTTGTGGATGAAAATGTTTGGATATAAAATAAAGAAATTAACAACATATTCAAGAGATGACAATTTTGGGATTTCGTAATAAAAATAAATAATATCGTTAAGGATAAAACGGTGGGTCACATTAGTAGGGTTAAATATAAGAACTTAAATCAACCCTAAATGTATTCACAAAATAAATGGGCAGCAGTTTCTTCAAAAAGACACAAAATGAGCAAGTTTAATCAATATCAAGATATTTACAGATAGATATTTAAACGTGTCGTTCAAATCTTTTAAGTTGTTGCGCGTGTGATAACGCGTCGTAGGTCACATGATAACGTCAACATGGCAGATGTCCGGTTCGCATTCATACTCAACGAGATCTGGCTATAAAGTACCTACTCTTTTAGCGCTCGTTAAGTAATTACTTATTGAAATTAAGTATCTACTCATTGAGTATGCGGTTTCGAACGCAGCCCAAAACTGCTTCTGGAATTAACTTTTATATCTATACTGTGGTGCATCTTGGAATTTGGGAGAAACCAAGTGTAGAAGATGAAGGGGAATGTTTGTTTTAAAATGTAACAGTTTTTCAATGATGAGATACAGTATGTATGTCTGTTAAATATTAATTTGTGGATTAGGGCATGTACAGAAATGTATTATTTTGAGATTTGGTTGTTTGTTGAATCTAATTCCTGGTTTCTTACATTTCTGTCAATGGTTGTGGCCAATAGTATAAATGCCCACAGCCTGATCCTGCACAGGATTGTCAGTCTGTGATGTAGTTTGGAGAGTGAAGAACCAACTGAAGTGAGAGTAAGACATTTATTTTAATGTTGTTTATTTTTCAGTTGTACTTAATTCGTCTTGCAGATTTCTACCTTTTCTGTATATTTCTATTTTCATAAAAATTATATTAAGCTTAAATGTAATGACCCAATCAAGAGTTTGATTGTGACATGGAAGTGAGGAGCTGTATCAAGAGATTGAAGACAAACGGTTTGAGGATAGGAACTGTCCAGGTTTGGCATATTGTCATAATTCCTGTATTTTGTTCCCCTTCTCTTGTGTGGACTCTGTCATTTCCTGTCCTTTGCCATGTTTTGTAGTCCTTTGTAGTTTTTCTTGTTTATTAGTCTTCCCAGGTGTTTCTGATTAATCACGCCCCCTTATCTTGTTAAGCTTGTTGGCCCATGTATTGAAGCCCTGTGTCTTGTTCAGTCTTTGTGAGTTCTTGATGTTGAATGTCGGTTGTTCTGTTCCCAAGTCGTGTTTCCTAGTCGGAGTTTGAATTTGAATTTGTCAAGTTTTGAGTTAATTTAATAAATGACTACTGCACATGGATCCTGCTTCCTCCTATGTTGCAACCGCATCGTTCCACATATATTGTGTTTGTCTGTTTTTCTGTTCTTGCATTTCTATAGTCTTCACTGGTTTCTTTTTATTTCATTTTTCCTGTTAGTTTAATTGTAGCTTGTTTTATACACCAACGATGTGTGAATCTGAGGAATTACTTAATTGCTTTTTTATTGTCACTGGAAAAGGGTGAGCAACATTTAGCTACATCCCACACAAATCGTGAATGGTGTTCAAATAAGGACTGTATTTGTGTACCTAACAGGTGTATATGGATTTGTTTTATTTTAAGCCTAAATATTTGAGTCCTTTGGATTTGTGCAATTCACTTAAATATTTGTAGATTGAATTAAGATCTTATTTGTTCTTAATATTGAACCATTTAATAGTTTGCCCAGTAGGCATTTACGAGCAAATCATTTATTGACTGTCATAACTTTAATTTCTGTTAAATACTGCTGCTTTATTGCATTGCTGCTTTGTGTTTATGCCTTCACCTTCACCCCATGTATCCAATTTAAGACTTGTTTGTCTGTGTTCATTGTTTCAATGTCCCTTTTGTATTTGTGCATTCCACCCCATCTTGTATTTCTTACTGCTTGTCTTTGCAATTTTTTTTATAAGCCTATTTTTTTTTATGATTTAAAGTTTTCCATACATCTTTCGTTTATGCTCATTGCCTTATTTATGCTGTTTTATGCCTATCCTGTCCCATTGAATATTTTATGCCCAGTAAAGACAAAACAGTTTATACAGTACATTTCAATACAAAACGCAATTGTTTTAGAAAAATAGAAATGGTTTGCGTTTTCTTTTTATATTTATGCACTTGTTTTCATTCTCTGACTGCCTTCTGTATGTTAGCATTAGTGGCTGTCTTATTTTGCCCTTTTTCTGCTTTGTGATTTTTCTCTATGCCCTTGTGCCCATTTGTATTTGTGCCTGATGTTGCTATATCATTTAGCCTGTTTGAATTTTCTTTCCTCCCCCTTGTTGGAATGGCTACTCGGGTTCAGTGGGTACTTCATGACTTCATTTTCATGACCTTTGGAAATGTGGAGAACTTTGTGTTCAAACGTTGGACTTGTGTTTGATTTGGGTCGGACTTATGTGTATCTTGGGTGGGACTTGTGTTTGACTTGGGTGGGTGGGACTTGTCCAGGGTTGACTTTCAACATTTGCATTTAAAGTCACTTAAGCTCAAATATATAAGGGCACCTCCCCCTCACAAAGACGAGGCTTTTTTTCTCTCTCTTGTGTTTAAAAAAAAAAGAAGTTATATTGTGGTAATAACCTTATTTGATTTATGGCTTCACCTCTTGTTCCATTTAATATCTAGTTTGTCTTTGTCCCTTTTTTATTCCTCTTTTGAATTTTTATTTGATGACCCTTTTTTTCTGTCTTTGCATTTATGGTATATTTAGGTTTTTTTTTTTAATGCTTTTAATAAATTTTTTTTTATGGCATTTGTCTCTTTTTTTTATTTATTTAGTTTTTTTATCTTTATTTATATATATATGTGCGCGTGTGCGTGTGCGCGTACGTACGCGCGTACGTACGCGTATGCGTGTACACGTACACGTACACGTACACATACCTTTCATTTGGTTTTTGTATTGTCTGTGTGTCTTCTATGCCATTGTTTGCCCCTTAAATTTTAAAGCTTTGAATGGACATTGTAAACTACTTGTCTTGTATTTACACTGTTTATTCTTTCATTTTAAAGGTGTGTTTTTTTTTTTGTTTTTTTTTTTTTGTTTTTTGTACTTGGGTTATCGTCCATATTTCTGTTTCCATGTTGTTGTTTTTTTAATGACTTTAAAGTGCTTGCAGGTTTATGTTCCTTTTTTTTTTTTTTTTTTTTTTTTCTTTTTTTTTTTTTTGAGTTGGCCGGTCCCCTCTGGCTGTTTAGATGGTCTTGTCTGATGTCCTTCCCATCCTATCTTTTTGTATTTATGGCTTGGTCACTTGTACCATTTAAGCCTTGTTTCTTTGTCCCTTTCCCCTCTTAATGCTCATTTTGTATTACCCTTTTTGTCTGATTGTCTATTTGCACTGATGATATTATGCCTTTTAAAAATGTTATGCTTTTGTGGGCCTAACATACCCTAACCTTTGTCCATTTTAAATCTTAAAATGTTTGTTACATTCTTTTTGCCATGTTCTACATTACTGTTCCTTATGTTATCTCCTTCGTAGTGGTTCCCTCTGTCAGCACCCACCTTGGCCATGCTTCTCTCCAGCTCCACATCTTCGATCTGCCACTCATCCTCTTTTGCCTCTTTACTCATCACTTTCAACTTTTTTGTATAGTTATGTTTTCCTTTTTAAGTGTACTTGTAACTTCATGCTCCTTTTTTGTCCCTTTTGAATAGATTTTAATGCACATTACATGCTGCATGGTAGGACACATCCTTGAAATCGAACCAACGCTGGTCCCTCTGCCCAAATTTTGACAGCGTTAATACGATGGAGATGTCGATGTCGGTATTGATGGCATTTACACAACTCTGGAATAGATCCAGGATGAAGCGTTGGTCGGAGTGCAAGATGTTAATTCTTGCCAAATTGCCAAGATCATTTTTCATAATCGTCGGTCTTGAAAACTCAGATGGTGGAAGCCCCTGCAGACGGTCAGAAAATTAGCCAGGCTTAGCCTGACAGATAGCCTGACCTGGACCAGGGGTGCGTTTCCCGAAAGCATCGTTAGCCAACTATGGTCGCAAGTTCCCTTGTTAACCAATAGAGTTCAATGGACATTGCGATGAACTTGCGACCATAGTTGGCCAACGATGCTTTCGGGAAATGCACCCCAGGTTAGTTTCCCAGCATAAGCTGCCAGATTAACTAAGTTTGAACTATTTTAAGTTTGCTTTATGAAACAGAATCAACCGACTATAAGTCTGACTAACCAAAATAAGCCTGGCTTGTATTTTAATCTTGTTTATTGAACAACCCTCCAGTTTGGTATATATTGTATTTGTCTATTTTTCTGTTCTTGTGTTTCTATTGTCTTCACTGGTTTATGTTTTTTTATTTTTCATGTTAGTCTAATTGTGGCATTTTCATTGTCTCTGGAGAAGGGTGAGTAAAAGTCAGCTACATCCCACACAGAGCTCGTATGGCGTTTATCCCACAGCAAATAAATTTGTGTCAATGGCCGCTTTCCGACCGGAGGAACCTTTTCACAGTTCCTAGAACTATTGGCTAAAGTACCCGGATGTCGGCGTGTTCGCACCGCAGGAACTAGGAACGATTTTAGTTCTAGGAACTCCATTTGGAGGAACTAATTTAGGTCCTACTTCAGAGTAGGGTCTAAACCAGCACTATAGGAACTACCCGTGACGTTAGTGTACGCTGATGACCGAACGCACGCGGAACACCAGCACCCGCCATTTTTAAAACAGCTAGAATGTAAACACACAGATTATAGCCTTTATATTTACTCCAGAAACTAACTATACAAACATGGAAAACAGTGATAGATGGGTCTCTAAACCTTTATGCTGAAGAGAAAATCCAACGCAACTTTGAGAGGACCAAGTCAAACATGATTATGGCCCAGCTAGCAACACTGGACATCAACCACACGGCATAGGCTAATAACCTTTTTTTTCATATACTGTCTACTTTCTATAACAGTTCTATCTAATAACATATTAAACAGTACTGTTAGACGATCTGCTAACTAATAAACACAGAGAATGCGAGCATTGTTTACTCTGGCGTTCTCAGCGCCGCCAAAATAAAGGTCCGTCGCGCCGTCAAAATAAAAGTCCCCGTGCTTGCGTCACTCCCTTACCCCTCCTACCAGTTCCTATGGCCACTTGGCCAGTGCGAACGCAAACAGCAAAACCGAGTTTGGGGGAGAGTAGTTCTTAGAACTGTTTAGAAGTGGACAGTTCCTAGAACTAAGTTCCTGTAACTACTTGGTCGGAAAGCGGCTAATGAGGCCACAACTCATGTGAGTCACGGTTTCCAGCTAGTCACCACCTCCTCACTACATTTCCCATCATCCTCCCTGGCCCTCACCTGCATGCACTTCCCAATCACAGATCACCTTCACCTGTCACCAATCTTCACTGATCATCATCCAGCACTATTAAACTCTTCCCTCTGCAGTTCACCGTTGTCTGGTCTCGTTGTTCCCTCAGAGAACTCTACCTGACTCCTTTCTTTTGAGATACCTTTTACCGTCAGTCGTCATTTCAGAACCTACATCAGATAAGACTCTTTAACTTCCAGATTAATCCAGTACTCTATATTCTTCAGTTATTTTCCATCGCTGTGATATAATACTTCTGCAATTAAAACCTGTTATCCACTTTACCTGTGTGAATCCTTCTTTTCCATGACAATGTGATGTGTATCCTGGTCAACAGATTCACATATTGATCAATGATGTAAAATATAGAAGTATGTGATCAAATATTTTGAGTGTTCTGTTTTTAAGAAATATAACTTGTGTTATAGGGAAGTGAAGTGTTGTTGTTGTTGTTTTTGTTTTTTAAACCAGCTGTCCCGACCATCCGATACTGCATTACTTTCAAAGCTTCAAACGTCATCAATCATGTGGTATTGTCATTTCAATACAGTGTGTGATACAATAGTGCTTTTAAAACCGCATCGGAGTCCCGGTAACAACCATCCCATCTCTACTTAAATGTATTGACCCAATCAAGAGTTGTTTTATTGAGGACTGTGATGAGCTGCATCAAGAGATTACAAACTGTCTGAGGATAGGAACTGTCCAGGTTTGGCATATATTGTGTTTGTCTATTTTTCTGATTTTGTGTTTTATGGTCTTCACTGGTTATCTGTTTTTATTTTTCCTGTTAGTGTAATTGTGGCTTGTTTTATACACCAATGATGTGTAAATCTGAGGAATTGGTTCATTTCAATTGCTACTGGAAAAGGGTGAGTACATCCCACACAAAGTTTGAATGGTGTTTATCCCACAGCTCTTCAAAATTAGTTTGAATCTGATCCATTTCTAATAAGGACTTTGTCTTTGTGTACCTAAAAGGTTAAAGAGACTTGTTTTATTTTGATTCCTTTGGGTTTGGATTCACTTAATTTTTTGAACATGTAAATTAAGAACTTATTTGTTCTTAATATTGAACTATTTAATAGTTTGCCCAGTAGGCATTTAAGAACACATCCTTTGACTGTCACAAATTTAATTTCTGTTTAATGGTTTAAATGTTTTAATTGAAATGCAAATTATTTATGTACAGTGTTGAATCAGAATGGGTTAAATAGAAACAATCGAACTAAAGAGCTATTTTGTCCTCTGTGAAGCATCCTGGCTAATGTTGTTCCGGAAATTGTACAAACTGAAACTGGTGAAAACAAAGTTAGTCAATGTTTTGATGCAAGTTATGCTATGCACATCAAGTTAAAGTGGCACACTTGAAAATTGTCAACCAGTTTAAGTCCTTGGAATGTTATCAAAGGGAGAAATCTAGAAGAGAAATCTGTGTTCATCATTATGCCCCTTTCATCATTCTCTGCACTTGATGTTCTATTAAACCTGTCCTAATGCACCTCACACTGTTTTTTAGTTTTCTGGGTTTTTTAGTTTTCTTTTTAGTTTTCTTGCTGTAGCTGTTCTCTGTCAAACTGGATTTACTAACACACACACGTGTGTGTGTGTGTGTGTGTGTGTGTGTGTGTGTGTGTGCGCGTGTGCGTGTGCGTGTGCGCGTGCGCGCGTGCGTGCGTGTGCTCACGCTCACGCTCACGCTCACACTCACACTCTAATATTATGTAAACAAACTTTTATTTTGGATGTGATTAATCACGATTTATTGTTTCACAGCCCTAATTTTTGTATTGACTTATTAGTATTATTACTTCTTACACAAATGTTACTGTGTTACAAATGTTACCTAACCCTAATACCTTTTTTATTCATACTGTATAAAGCTGTATAAGTAATTTGCTTTGTACACCATACTCCTGAAATTGCTGCTTTTGTATGTATGCCTTCACCTCATGTATCCAATTTAAGATTTGCTTGTCTATGTCTGCTGTCTCAATGGCCCTTTTGTATTTGTGCATTTTCCCATCTTTGTATTTATATTCCTATCCCTTCTCTTTGCATTTGCATTTATGACTGCTCTTGTCTTTTGCATTATTTTCTAGCCTATTTTTTTTTTTTGGTTTGTTTGATTTAATGTCTTCAATACATCTTTAATTTATGCTCCTTGCCTTATTAGCCATTATGCTGTTTTGTGGCCCTGTCCCATTGACTATTTTATGCCCATTGCTATTTTTCCAAAAGGTTGTATTTTGTATTGAAATGTACTGCATCAAATTTTTTGTCTTTACTGTTTGTGTATGTTGTATATGTATGCACTTGTTTTTATTATCTGACTGCGTTTGGTGTGTTAGTATTAGTGGCTGTCTTACGGTGCGTTTCCACTGGCGCGTTGCGAGCGGAGCGGAGCGAGCGTTTTCAATTCATTCCTATGGAAGTCGAGCTTCACGCTCGCGCAATGCATTTTGGGATTGACAGCGGACCGGAGAAAGCGTTGAGAGCGACCGAGAGCGTCAAAAGGTTGGGCAATTCTAGACTTTATGCAAATATCAAGCGAAAAACGCGGTCGGCAGTCAATTGCTGTGAGGTTCGGGATGTGACGTCTGTCTTTAGAGTTTAAAAATATGAAAATTGTGCCGGAGTTTATGCTAGATTTAGTGCGTAAATCATTTTGTTTACAAATTAGACGTTGTGCAGTTGTTATATTATGTTAAAGATTTTATTTTGGATGTGTTTATTGTGATTATATTGGCTGCGTTTATAAAAGTTTATAAAATTCAAAGGATCTTTGCTTGGTGCATTTGGAAACAAAGCTTGTTTATTTCCAAATGTAATCGCGTGCATTGCTGATGATTATACTGTCCGTGTGTTGAAAAAAACGTAGATTAAACACACTCGGAACAGACACACCCCAAAGCGGAGACGTTACAGCGTTGCCAGCGGCACTGAGCGGAGTTTTGCCGCTGTAGTGGACACGCACCGTTAGGCCCTGATCACACCTGACGCGTTTTTTGCAGTGAGAGGCGCCTGTTTTCAATTGGTTTCCTATGGCAGCGAGCGTTCTGCGCGCTGTTTATGCGCCTGCTGCGCCTCGCGTTTTACCGCCCGCTGCGCCTCGCGTTTTTGAAGTTGAAAAAAAAGCAACTCCGAGCGGAAAAAGCGCCCGACGTCATCGCAGTTTTTTCCACTGTCCAATCGAGTGAATGGAGAGGCGGGTCTTCCGTTTTAGTGATGAAAGCTACAGTTGCTTGAACGCCCGGAGAGTGCGATGATGGAGGATAAACTTGTGGTGCTCTCGCGGGTTACCAGGAGCTTAACGACTTCACGAACTGTAACTACCACAATGTTAACAGAAAGTAAATAAAGTTAATAAAAGGCTGATTTGACGTTTACTTGACTGACAGGTCAGCTGTTTCAGTGGTTGCCTAGAAACATAAAAAACGCAGCGCACTGCTCGTTCTGTGTGATGGTCACAACTGTACACCTCGCGTTTTCGAACCTGAAAAACGCGTTAGGTGTGATCGGCCCCTTACTATGCCCTTTTTCTGCTTTGTGATTTTTCTCTATGCTCTTGTACCCATTTGTATTTTTATCTGATGCTGCGATTTCATTTAACCTATTTGTTTTTTTTGTTTTTGTTTTTTTTCTTGATGGAACGGCTATCGGGTTCACTGGCTACTTCATTAATTTTAATGAACTTTCATGAATGTGGAGAACTTTCTTTTTAAGTGTTCAACAATTGGACTTAAGTGTGTGGGACTTGTCCAGGATAGATTTCAACCCTGCAACCCAACAGTCTATCAACTGCAGGTGCATATCAAAGTCACTTAAGCTACAATATATGCGTATGCCTCCCACTCACAAAGACAAAGTTAGTTTTTTTCTTAAGTGTTTTTTTTTTATTTTTATTTTTTTATATTGTACTAAATGGTTTCATTCAAAATTATGTTTGTCTTTGTCCCTTTTTTTTATTCATCCTTTTTATTTCTATTTTGTGAAAAATTTTTTGGTCTCTGTCTTTTGCATTTATGGTATATTTAGGTCTTTATTTAATGTTTTTAAATGCATTTCACTTGTTTCTTGCATTGTCTGTTTTGCCTTTTATGCCATTGTTTGCTCCTTCTAATATCGTAAAGCTTGAGTTAGGGTTACTCTACATTGATTGATTCCCTGTTATCTGACCCTTGACTGTTTATTGATTCTCGTTTCTTCATCTGCTGCCTGTCCCGACCTCCGCCTGGTATTGTTTATGATTCTGGATTTCCTTTGACATTCTTGGCACTGTTCTCTGAGTACTGCCTGTCTGACCATTCTCTATTAAATAATACTGCAAATGTATCCGAACGTCTCTGACTCTGCATCACAGGTTTATGGTCCATATTTCTGTTTCGATGTTCTGTTTTTTTTAAAGCCTTTTTGTTTCTACCCTTTTTAATGATTGTAGTTGTGCCCATATGCCACTTTGTGTAATTTGTAAAATCCTAACCCTTTCTTTATTTTTTCTTTTTCTTTTTTATTATTTTAAAGTACTTGTCAGGTTTATATTCTGTTTTGGTTTATTTTGTGTTCTCATTATCCTGTGTTGCCCGTTTCCTCCAGCTGTTTAGACACAGCAGGCTGATTTCCTTCCTACTCAGCATGAAGCCTCTCATTGATGCTCCTTCTCCCACCTCCTCTACCCATGCCATCTAGTTAATGGGGCCTGTGTCCGCTGGCTCCTTTCAGCCCTTTGGCTCATCCTTCATTGGCCACCCTTTAATCCTTGGGTCCACCTTTGGCTTCCAGATTACCAGCATTTAATAGGTGTTGATCCTCTGTCTTCGTGCCAAGCCCTGGACTTTAACTTTCACTCTGTCGACCTATCAACTCTACCATGGGCAGTTTTCACTCAAGCTGTATCGGGCTCCCTCGTCCCTCTGACTCCACATTGGTCAGTTATCACCCTGTTTGCACGACAGTCTTCCGATCCTACAGCTATGCTTTGTCCCTCCACCCCTATGGTTCTGCTTTTGCCCTCCAGTGCAGTGGTCTTGCCTTGGGTTTTCGGCTCTGCCTAGGTCCTCACCTCTAATGGCTCCATCTGAGTTGGTTATGCCACGGCTTCTGCCTGGCCCATTTACCAAAGGTCCACCTATTCTTTTATCGACTGTGCCATGGCCCTACATCCCGGTGAGCATGTTGGGAACTCCTGCCATGTTCTCCCTTACTGTTCCCTCCGTTATCTCCTCCGTGGTGGTTCCCTCTGTCACAACTCTCTCCAGCTCCACATCTCTCCACTCATCCTCTTTTGCCTCTTTATTCATACTTTATTTCATACTTTCAACTTTTTAGTTGTTTCAGTTTGTACAGTTTTGTTTTCCTGCTTAAGTTTACGTGTAACTTCATGGTCCTTTTTTTCCCCTTTTGTATAGATGTTGATGTTTTGTATTTATGCTGTTGATTGACTTGTAATGCATTTTGTTGTATTGTAAAAGTGTGTTGCATTTTGTTTTCAGAAAAATAAATAAATATGTTAATTTTGTATCTTTTAATTGTATGTTGTTGTGTGTTTTTTTTTCTCGTCCCAGGGGTAGAGTCCCAGGGGTAGAGTCCCAGGGGTAGAGTCCCAGGGGTAGAGTCCCAGGGGTAGAGTCCCAGGGGTAGAGTCCCAGGGGTAGAGTCCCAGGGGTAGAGTCCCAGGGGTAGAGTCCCAGGGGTAGAGTCCCAGGGGTAGAGTCCCAGGGGTAGAGTCCCAGGGGTAGAGTCCCAGGGGTAGAGTCCCAGGGGTAGAGTCCCAGGGGTAGAGTCCCAGGGGTAGAGTCCCAGGGGTAGAGTCCCAGGGGTAGAGTCCCAGGGGTAGAGTCCCAGGGGTAGAGTCCCAGGGGTAGAGTCCCAGGGGTAGAGTCCCAGGGGTAGAGTCCCAGGGGTAGAGTCCCAGGGGTAGAGTCCCAGGGGTAGAGTCCCAGGGGTAGAGTCCCAGGGGTAGAGTCCCAGGGGTAGAGTCCCAGGGGTAGAGTCCCAGGGGTAGAGTCCCAGGGGTAGAGTCCCAGGGGTAGAGTCCCAGGGGTAGAGTCCCAGGGGTAGAGTCCCAGGGGTAGAGTCCCAGGGGTAGAGTCCCAGGGGTAGAGTCCCAGGGGTAGAGTCCCAGGGGTAGAGTCCCAGGGGTAGAGTCCCAGGGGTAGAGTCCCAGGGGTAGAGTCCCAGGGGTAGAGTCCCAGGGGTAGAGTCCCAGGGGTAGAGTCCCAGGGGTAGAGTCCCAGGGGTAGAGTCCCAGGGGTAGAGTCCCAGGGGTAGAGTCCCAGGGGTAGAGTCCCAGGGGTAGAGTCCCAGGGGTAGAGTCCCAGGGGTAGAGTCCCAGGGGTAGAGTCCCAGGGGTAGAGTCCCAGGGGTAGAGTCCCAGGGGTAGAGTCCCAGGGGTAGAGTCCCAGGGGTAGAGTCCCAGGGGTAGAGTCCCAGGGGTAGAGTCCCAGGGGTAGAGTCCCAGGGGTAGAGTCCCAGGGGTAGAGTCCCAGGGGTAGAGTCCCAGGGGTAGAGTCCCAGGGGTAGAGTCCCAGGGGTAGAGTCCCAGGGGTAGAGTCCCAGGGGTAGAGTCCCAGGGGTAGAGTCCCAGGGGTAGAGTCCCAGGGGTAGAGTCCCAGGGGTAGAGTCCCAGGGGTAGAGTCCCAGGGGTAGAGTCCCAGGGGTAGAGTCCCAGGGGTAGAGTCCCAGGGGTAGAGTCCCAGGGGTAGAGTCCCAGGGGTAGAGTCCCAGGGGTAGAGTCCCAGGGGTAGAGTCCCAGGGGTAGAGTCCCAGGGGTAGAGTCCCAGGGGTAGAGTCCCAGGGGTAGAGTCCCAGGGGTAGAGTCCCAGGGGTAGAGTCCCAGGGGTAGAGTCCCAGGGGTAGAGTCCCAGGGGTAGAGTCCCAGGGGTAGAGTCCCAGGGGTAGAGTCCCAGGGGTAGAGTCCCAGGGGTAGAGTCCCAGGGGTAGAGTCCCAGGGGTAGAGTCCCAGGGGTAGAGTCCCAGGGGTAGAGTCCCAGGGGTAGAGTCCCAGGGGTAGAGTCCCAGGGGTAGAGTCCCAGGGGTAGAGTCCCAGGGGTAGAGTCCCAGGGGTAGAGTCCCAGGGGTAGAGTCCCAGGGGTAGAGTCCCAGGGGTAGAGTCCCAGGGGTAGAGTCCCAGGGGTAGAGTCCCAGGGGTAGAGTCCCAGGGGTAGAGTCCCAGGGGTAGAGTCCCAGGGGTAGAGTCCCAGGGGTAGAGTCCCAGGGGTAGAGTCCCAGGGGTAGAGTCCCAGGGGTAGAGTCCCAGGGGTAGAGTCCCAGGGGTAGAGTCCCAGGGGTAGAGTCCCAGGGGTAGAGTCCCAGGGGTAGAGTCCCAGGGGTAGAGTCCCAGGGGTAGAGTCCCAGGGGTAGAGTCCCAGGGGTAGAGTCCCAGGGGTAGAGTCCCAGGGGTAGAGTCCCAGGGGTAGAGTCCCAGGGGTAGAGTCCCAGGGGTAGAGTCCCAGGGGTAGAGTCCCAGGGGTAGAGTCCCAGGGGTAGAGTCCCAGGGGTAGAGTCCCAGGGGTAGAGTCCCAGGGGTAGAGTCCCAGGGGTAGAGTCCCAGGGGTAGAGTCCCAGGGGTAGAGTCCCAGGGGTAGAGTCCCAGGGGTAGAGTCCCAGGGGTAGAGTCCCAGGGGTAGAGTCCCAGGGGTAGAGTCCCAGGGGTAGAGTCCCAGGGGTAGAGTCCCAGGGGTAGAGTCCCAGGGGTAGAGTCCCAGGGGTAGAGTCCCAGGGGTAGAGTCCCAGGGGTAGAGTCCCAGGGGTAGAGTCCCAGGGGTAGAGTCCCAGGGGTAGAGTCCCAGGGGTAGAGTCCCAGGGGTAGAGTCCCAGGGGTAGAGTCCCAGGGGTAGAGTCCCAGGGGTAGAGTCCCAGGGGTAGAGTCCCAGGGGTAGAGTCCCAGGGGTAGAGTCCCAGGGGTAGAGTCCCAGGGGTAGAGTCCCAGGGGTAGAGTCCCAGGGGTAGAGTCCCAGGGGTAGAGTCCCAGGGGTAGAGTCCCAGGGGTAGAGTCCCAGGGGTAGAGTCCCAGGGGTAGAGTCCCAGGGGTAGAGTCCCAGGGGTAGAGTCCCAGGGGTAGAGTCCCAGGGGTAGAGTCCCAGGGGTAGAGTCCCAGGGGTAGAGTCCCAGGGGTAGAGTCCCAGGGGTAGAGTCCCAGGGGTAGAGTCCCAGGGGTAGAGTCCCAGGGGTAGAGTCCCAGGGGTAGAGTCCCAGGGGTAGAGTCCCAGGGGTAGAGTCCCAGGGGTAGAGTCCCAGGGGTAGAGTCCCAGGGGTAGAGTCCCAGGGGTAGAGTCCCAGGGGTAGAGTCCCAGGGGTAGAGTCCCAGGGGTAGAGTCCCAGGGGTAGAGTCCCAGGGGTAGAGTCCCAGGGGTAGAGTCCCAGGGGTAGAGTCCCAGGGGTAGAGTCCCAGGGGTAGAGTCCCAGGGGTAGAGTCCCAGGGGTAGAGTCCCAGGGGTAGAGTCCCAGGGGTAGAGTCCCAGGGGTAGAGTCCCAGGGGTAGAGTCCCAGGGGTAGAGTCCCAGGGGTAGAGTCCCAGGGGTAGAGTCCCAGGGGTAGAGTCCCAGGGGTAGAGTCCCAGGGGTAGAGTCCCAGGGGTAGAGTCCCAGGGGTAGAGTCCCAGGGGTAGAGTCCCAGGGGTAGAGTCCCAGGGGTAGAGTCCCAGGGGTAGAGTCCCAGGGGTAGAGTCCCAGGGGTAGAGTCCCAGGGGTAGAGTCCCAGGGGTAGAGTCCCAGGGGTAGAGTCCCAGGGGTAGAGTCCCAGGGGTAGAGTCCCAGGGGTAGAGTCCCAGGGGTAGAGTCCCAGGGGTAGAGTCCCAGGGGTAGAGTCCCAGGGGTAGAGTCCCAGGGGTAGAGTCCCAGGGGTAGAGTCCCAGGGGTAGAGTCCCAGGGGTAGAGTCCCAGGGGTAGAGTCCCAGGGGTAGAGTCCCAGGGGTAGAGTCCCAGGGGTAGAGTCCCAGGGGTAGAGTCCCAGGGGTAGAGTCCCAGGGGTAGAGTCCCAGGGGTAGAGTCCCAGGGGTAGAGTCCCAGGGGTAGAGTCCCAGGGGTAGAGTCCCAGGGGTAGAGTCCCAGGGGTAGAGTCCCAGGGGTAGAGTCCCAGGGGTAGAGTCCCAGGGGTAGAGTCCCAGGGGTAGAGTCCCAGGGGTAGAGTCCCAGGGGTAGAGTCCCAGGGGTAGAGTCCCAGGGGTAGAGTCCCAGGGGTAGAGTCCCAGGGGTAGAGTCCCAGGGGTAGAGTCCCAGGGGTAGAGTCCCAGGGGTAGAGTCCCAGGGGTAGAGTCCCAGGGGTAGAGTCCCAGGGGTAGAGTCCCAGGGGTAGAGTCCCAGGGGTAGAGTCCCAGGG
>JAJAQA010000022.1:1471715-1474215 GCA_021464565.1 Rutilus rutilus | reverse complement strand
TTAAACGGAAATGTATATATAGCTCTGCCCAGGAAGCTGTCTGCCACATGAACTACGTATCTTTTGAAAGGGTATGTTCTCACGTTTTCAAAGAGTCTAGTCCCATGTCTGTGCTATGTATGGTTCATGCGATATTGACCATCAAAATTTTAACCGGAAGTGAACGTATATCTCCGCCCAGGAAGTGTTGAGCGACACATAATCGGTGCCATTCGAAAGGGTTTGCTTTCCCCGTTCCAATGAGTGTAAATTTATGTATGTTGTATGTTCGGTTAATGAGATATTGACCGTCAAACTTGTAACCGGAAGTGGCCATATCTCCTAACTAGAAGAACGGAATGAAGTATGAGAGGGGTTAAAAGAAAGGTCCGGATGAGGCCTTTAAGATGACACTAGATTTATGTGTTTCTGAGTTTTGGGGGCGGAGCTATGGGGCCTAATATATTTGTGTATCCAAAAACTATCTCGGTCTAGGAAGGTCGCAACGACTCGTGATTGGTGTCATTGGAAAGGTCTCAGTGAGTGCTTTCTAATGACACCTTGTTTGTGTCGCTGCGACCTTCCTAGACCGAGATACATTTTTGAAACATGAATATAGTTTGTCCCATAGCTCCGCCCAGGAAGCTGTCAGCGACATAAAGCAGGCATCATTCGAAAGGGTTTTCTCAGACCTTTCCAAAGAGTCTGCTCTGATGCCTGTGGTATGTAGGGTTCCTGAGATATTGACACTCCAAATTTAACCGGAAGTGTTCTTATAGCTCCGCCCAGGAAGCAACCAGCGACATAAACTCGGTACCATTCGAAAGGGTTTCCTCTCACCTTTTCAAAGAGTCTACTCCCATGTGTGTGCTATGTAAGGTTTATGAGATATTGACACTCCAAATTTAAACCGGAAGTGTCTATATCTCCTAACTTGAAGGTCACATGGAATCATGGGAGGGGTTAAAAGACAGGTCCAGATGAGGCCTTTAAGATGAGACTATGTGCATGTCGTTCTGAGCTTTGAAGGTGGAACTATGACATAGTGTTTCTTCATAGTAATTATTTAGTAAAATGTCTGTTAAAAATTGGAAAATAATCGAAATTTCGGCAAATTCTGCTGGGGTCATATGACTACTGTTACTCCACATCTAGATCAGTAGTAAAAATCTGAATTGGTATTTTCCCTGATTTTTAAAGGCCCTTTTTTGATCAAAAGTTGTAATTATTGTGTAATTACTATGGTAAACAATCGAAATTTCGGCAAATTCTGCTGGGGTCATATGACTACTGTTACTCCACATCTAGATCAGTAGTAAAAATCTGAATTGGTATTTTTTCTGATTTTTAAAGGCCCTTTTTTGATCAAAAGTTGTAATTATTGTGTAATTACTATGGTAAACAATCGAAATTTCGGCAAATTCTGCTGGGGTCATATGACTACTGTTACTCCACATCTAGATAAGTAGTAAAAATCTGAATTGGTATTTTTTCTGATTTTTAAAGGCCCTTTTTTGATCAAAAGTTGTAATTATTGTGTAATTACTATGGTAAACAATCGAAATTTCGGCAAATTCTGCTGGGGTCATATGACTACTGTTACTCCACATCTAGATCAGTAGTAAAAATCTGAATTTGTATTTTTCCTGATTTTTAAAGGCCCTTTTTTGATCAAAAGTTGTAATTATTGTGTAATTACTATGGTAAACAATCGAAATTTCGGCAAATTCTGCTGGGGTCATATGACTACTGTTACTCCACATCTAGATCAGTAGTAAAAATCTGAATTGGTATTTTTTCTGATTTTTAAAGGCCCTTTTTTGATCAAAAGTTGTAATTATTGTGTAATTACTATGGTAAACAATCGAAATTTCGGCAAATTCTGCTGGGGTCATATGACTACTGTTACTCCACATCTAGATCAGTAGTAAAAATCTGAATTGGTATTTTTCCTGATTTTTAAAGGCCCTTTTTTGATCAAAAGTTGTAATTATTGTGTAATTACTATGGTAAACAATCGAAATTTCGGCAAATTCTGCTGGGGTCATATGACTACTGTTACTCCACATCTAGATCAGTAGTAAAAATCTGAATTGGTATTTTTTCTGATTTTTAAAGGCCCTTTTTTGATCAAAAGTTGTAATTATTGTGTAATTACTATGGTAAACAATCGAAATTTCGGCAAATTCTGCTGGGGTCATATGACTACTGTTACTCCACATCTAGATCAGTAGTAAAAATCTGAATTGGTATTTTTCCTGATTTTTAAAGGCCCTTTTTTGATCAAAAGTTGTAATTATTGTGTAATTACTATGGTAAACAATCGAAATTTCGGCAAATTCTGCTGGGGTCATATGACTACTGTTACTCCACATCTAGATCAGTAGTAAAAATCTGAATTGGTATTTTTTCTGATTTTTAAAGGCCCTTTTTTGATCAAAAGTTGTAATTATTGTGTAATTACTATGGTAAACAATCGAAATTTCGGCAAATTCTGCTGGGGTCATATGACTACTGTTAC
>JAJAQA010000022.1:1466715-1469215 GCA_021464565.1 Rutilus rutilus | reverse complement strand
GTGCTTATATGGTGTTTCTAAGGTGTTTATATGGTGTTGCTAAGGTGTTGTGATTGGTTGCTAAGTAGTTCTGGGTGGTTGCTAGGGTGGTCTGGATGGTTGCTAGGGTGTTCCTGGTGGTTGCTAGGGTGGTTATATGTGGTTGCTAAGGTGTTTGACTACTGTTGCTAAGGTATTATGAGTGGTTGCTAAGTAGTTAGGGGTGGTTGCTAGGGTGGTCAGGGTGGTTGCTAGGGTGGTCTGGGTGGTTGCTAGGCGGTTCTTGGTGGTTGTTAAGGTTATTATATGTGGTTACTAAGGTGTTTGACTGCTGTTGCTAAGGTATTATGTTTGGTTGCTAAGTAGTTCTGGGTGGTTGCTAGGGTGGTCTGGGTGGTTGCTAGGGTGTTCCTGGTTGTTTCTAAGGTGTTTATATGTTGTTTCTAAGGTGTTTATATGCTGTTGTTAAGGTGTTGTTATTGGTTGCTAAGTAGTTCTGGGTGGTTGCTAGGGTGGTCTGGATGGTTGCTAGGGTGTTCCTGGTGGTTGCTAAGGTGCTTATATGTTGTTTCTAAGGTGTCTATATGCTGTTGCTAAGGTGTTGTGACTGGTTGCTAAGTAGTTCTGGGTGGTTGCTAGGGTGGTCTGGATGGTTGCTAGGGTGTTCCTGGTGGTTGCTAGGGTGGTTATATGTGATTGCTAAGGTGTTTGACTACTGTTGCTAAGGTATTATGAGTGGTTGCTAAGTAGTTAGGGGTGGTTGCTAGGGTGGTCAGGGTGGTTGCTAGGGTGGTCTGGGTGGTTGCTAGGCGGTTCTTGGTGGTTGTTAAGGTTATTATATGTGGTTGCTAAGGTGTTTGACTGCTGTTGCTAAGGTATTATGTTTGGTTGCTAAGTAGTTCTGGGTGGTTGCTAGGGTGGTCTGGGTGGTTGCTAGGGTGTTCCTTGTTGTTTCTAAGGTGTTTATATGTTGTTTCTAAGGTGTTTATATGCTGTTGTTAAGGTGTTGTTATTGGTTGCTAAGTAGTTCTGGGTGGTTGCTAGGGTAGTCTGGATGGTTGCTAGGGTGTTCCTGGTGGTTGCTAAGGTGCTTATATGTTGTTTCTAAGGTGTTTATATGGTGTTGCTAAGGTGTTGTGACTGGTTGCTAAGTAGTTTTGGGTGGTTGCTAGGGTGGTCTGGATGGTTGCTAGGGTGTTCCTGGTGGTTGCTAAGGTGATTATATGTGTTTGTTAAGGTGTTTGACTGCTGTTGGTAAGGTGTTATGTTTGGTTGCTAAGTAGTTAGGGGTGGTTGCTAGGGTGGTCAGGGTGGTTGCTAGGGTGGTCTGGGTGGTTGCTAGGCGGTTCTTGGTGGTTGTTAAGGTTATTATATGTGGTTGCTAAGGTGTTTGACTGCTGTTGCTAAGGTATTATGTTTGGTTGCTAAGTAGTTCTGGGTGGTTGCTAGGGTGGTCTGGGTGGTTGCTAGGGTGTTCCTTGTTGTTTCTAAGGTGTTTATATGTTGTTTCTAAGGTGTTTATATGCTGTTGTTAAGGTGTTGTTATTGGTCGCTAAGTAGTTCTGGGTGGTTGCTAGGGTAGTCTGGATGGTTGCTAGGGTGTTCCTGGTGGTTGCTAAGGTGATTATATGTGTTTGTTAAGGTGTTTGACTGCTGTTGGTAAGGTGTTATGTTTGGTTGCTAAGTAGTTCGGGTTGGTTGCTAGGGTGTTTTGGGGGTTTGCTATGGTGGTCTGGGTGGTTGCTAAGGTGGTTAGAAATTTAAACGGAAATGTATATATAGCTCTGCCCAGGAAGCTGTCTGCCACATGAACTACGTATCTTTTGAAAGGGTATGTTCTCACGTTTTCAAAGAGTCTAGTCCCATGTCTGTGCTATGTATGGTTCATGCGATATTGACCATCAAAATTTTAACCGGAAGTGAACGTATATCTCCGCCCAGGAAGTGTTGAGCGACACATAATCGGTGCCATTCGAAAGGGTTTGCTTTCCCCGTTCCAATGAGTGTAAATTTATGTATGTTGTATGTTCGGTTAATGAGATATTGACCGTCAAACTTGTAACCGGAAGTGGCCATATCTCCTAACTAGAAGAACGGAATGAAGTATGAGAGGGGTTAAAAGAAAGGTCCGGATGAGGCCTTTAAGATGACACTAGATTTATGTGTTTCTGAGTTTTGGGGGCGGAGCTATGGGGCCTAATATATTTGTGTATCCAAAAACTATCTCGGTCTAGGAAGGTCGCAACGACTCGTGATTGGTGTCATTGGAAAGGTCTCAGTGAGTGCTTTCTAATGACACCTTGTTTGTGTCGCTGCGACCTTCCTAGACCGAGATACATTTTTGAAACATGAATATAGTTTGTCCCATAGCTCCGCCCAGGAAGCTGTCAGCGACATAAAGCAGGCATCATTCGAAAGGGTTTTCTCAGACCTTTCCAAAGAGTCTGCTCTGATGCCTGTGGTATGTAGGGTTCCTGAGATATTGACACTCCAAATTTAACCGGAAGTGTTCTTATAGCTC
>JAJAQA010000022.1:1358782-1461478 GCA_021464565.1 Rutilus rutilus | reverse complement strand
CTTTCTTCTGTCTGTAATCTGTTAGTCTCTTAAGGACTGTTCCTCAGGCGCATGTGCAAACATTTCATCAACAACAAACCCTTTCCAATAAGGATCTGTAAAGCGTATTTGGATTTTATAACATTCTTTTATATACAGAATCTGGAAAAAGGGACACTTCTTTATTTGCCTGTAATTTAGGCCATTTACTGTCGTTCCAGACCAGCATGAAGAATGAAGATTTATATTCAGCCTCATTTCTGTCTTCATCTGTGTTTAGCACACTAATGTTTTATTTAGGATTACATATTAAATATAAAACATTGTTTTATTCATGCATTATTATATATTGTGTCATTTCCTTGAATTGATTTCAAATAAGCCCTGATGGTTCAGAAACACTGGCGAGATGCTGAAGAAACCTCTCTTATGATCAGCTGAGAAAGGCTGTGCTGCTTAATGAAGTGTGGAGACTGCCATACAGCTTCAGCTTTCAGGATTCACTGATTAACTACTATCTTTAGAAACATTAGAAATGCTGAAAAACATCCACTTCTCTTCGCTTTGTTTTAAATAGTCTGAGGACAAACTTTTCTTCATGTAGATTGTTAGCTGGACAAAAACTCATGAGCAAATGGGTAAGAGACTGGAAATGTTTTTTGTCAAAGGTTTCCCCCATAATGAGCCCAACATAGAGACTCAAACTGGTTTAAATAAAGCACGCACGCACACGCACACGCACACACACACACACACACAGCCCAAAAGAGCCTGGAGCTGACAGAAGGAAACATTATATTACCATACCGCAGAGAGGAACATGACAGAGATAGAGAGCGGTCTGAGTGTCAGACACACACTGATTCACCACAAGAGCTTTTAAAGCTTCTGTCCTCCATTACAGCTGTGACCAATGAGTCTTCCAGCATTCTGATTGGAGGAGGAGGATGAGTGGGAGGAGCCTAGAGTAATCACCTCTCTCTCTCTCTAGCTCTGGGTTAAAGTTCAGTGAAATGTGGAAGTTTCGTAAGCTATGTTCAGACTGCTACGAAACATAAGATTTTATCCAGATGGGTTTTTAAAAGTGAAAAACACATGAAATCTAATGTTTTCAACTGTTGAAGTGTGTTTGAAAGAGCAGCGCTTCAGATCCACTCAACAGTGTCCTTCACCATAGCCGTTTTTCCTTCGGGTGAATAAACACCACCATGACCCACATCTGAGGACATTCATGGTGTAATTTTAGCAAGGTTAATGAATAAGCATTTAATTTAAGCACTAACTGAATAAAAGAGGCGCTGGTGTATCTGCACACATGGGCAATATTGTTTATTCATTGAGCAACACGAACTGGAGGAAAGCAACCGTTTGTTAAACTGCAGTAGTTTGATAGCTACAAGATCTACCGCTTTTTGTTTTCTTTTTTGCTGCATTAGAGATTACATTTTCTAACTTCTGTCTTCGCGCAGGCACAGTAAGGGGGAAAAGTCTGAGTTTAGGGCAATCGATTCGTAGCTCTGCTTCACCTGTGTGATATAGTCACGAGGGGAAAGTGGCAGAGATTAATCGATTCTTCATTCATATGCAACAATTATGCAAACAGTATTCCATCTAATCCCCACTTTATGAAGTGAACTGTGCTCATTTCTTAAATCTCTTATTTAAAGAATAAAAAAACCCCTAAGATTCCTTAAATATTATGACGAAATATTTAAAGAAATCCATGTATTTAGAAGATTTCCTAGTGTATTAATGTCTGTATGTTAGTGAATTAATACGACTGCAGTGTCTGTGTCCTTGTCATGTCATTATATTTTATATAATTTTAGGTTTCTTTTAGTAAGTAATTTGTAACTATTCTTAATTTGTGGTAAGATGTGTCAATTATGTGTCAATTATGTATTATTTTATTTTGTGTGTGTATTTGTATGTTTTTCCAATCCTTTGCCAATGTTCTAATGTTAGCGTTATTCGATGATTAAAATAAAATAAAAATTCAACCCCATCACAGTAGGTGGCGCTATGAGCCTACAATCTTTGTTTGTTTGTTAGCCGCCAGTAAACGCATAAAAGACGAAACACAGAGGAACATGAACAGAAGAATCTAAATAAAAAATGGATCATCCAGTTTCATGTATTTTTTGTACTAAGACATTAATATTAAATTACCGTTAAGCGTTTTCTTATACTGGTTTTCTATGGGAGGAAAACGCTTAACGTGTAATTAAAGACGTTGCGTTCAATTTCTGGGCTCATCTGATTTTTTATAGATAGTATGGTTTATTAATATGATGTGTGCAGAGTTTGGTCATGTAATATCACTGTCTTAGTACAGTAAGCCACGTTAAGCGTTTTCTTATACTGGTTTTCTATGGGAGAAAAATGCTTAACGTGTAATTAAAGACGTTGCGTTCAATTTCTGGGCTCATCTTATTTTTTATGCATAGTATGGTTTATTAATATGATGTGTGCAGAGTTTGGTCATGTAATATCACTGTCTTAGTACAGTAAGCCACGTTAAGCGTTTTCTTATACTGGTTTTCTATGGGAGAAAAACGCTTAACGTGTAATTAAAGACGTTGCGTTCAATTTCTGGGCTCATCTGATTTTTTATACATAGTATGGTTTATTAATATGATGTGTGCAGAGTTTGGTCATGTAATATCACTGTCTTAGTACAGTAAGCCACGTTAAGCGTTTTCTTATACTGGTTTTCTTTGGGAGAAAAACGCTTAACGTGTAATTAAAGACGTTGCGTTCAATTTCTGGGCTCATCTGATTTTTTATACATAGTATGGTTTATTAATATGATGTGTGCAGAGATTGGTCATGTAATATCACTGTCTTAGTACAGTAAGCCACGTTAAGCGTTTTCTTATACTGGTTTTCTATGGGAGAAAAACGCTTAACGTGTAATTAAAGACGTTGCGTTCAATTTCTGGGCTCATCTTATTTTTTATACATAGTATGGTTTATTAATATGATGTGTGCAGAGTTTGGTCATGTAATATCACTGTCTTAGTACAGTAAGCCACGTTAAGCGTTTTCTTATACTGGTTTTCTATGGGAGGCAAACGCTTAACGTGTAATTAAAGACGTTGCGTTCAATTTCTGGGCTCATCTTATTTTTTATACATAGTATGGTTTATTAATATGATGTGTGCAGAGATTGGTCATGTAATATCACTGTCTTAGTACAGTAAGCCACGTTAAGCGTTTTCTTATACTGGTTTTCTATGGGAGGAAAATGCTTAACGTGTAATTAAAGACGTTGCGTTCAATTTCTGGGCTTGTCTTATTTTTTATACATAGTATGGTTTATTAATATGATGTGTGCTGAGTTTGGTCATGTAATATCACTGTCTTAGTACAGTAAGCCACGTT
This sequence comes from Rutilus rutilus, assembly GCA_021464565.1. Taxonomy (NCBI): domain Eukaryota; kingdom Metazoa; phylum Chordata; class Actinopteri; order Cypriniformes; family Leuciscidae; genus Rutilus; species Rutilus rutilus. Next base: position 1,458,115 of record JAJAQA010000022.1, on the reverse strand, counting down.
AAGCGTTTTCTTATACTGGTTTTCTATGGGAGAAAAACACTTAACGTGTAATTAAAGACATTGCGTTCAATTTCTGGGCTCATCTGATTTTTTGTACATAGTATGGTTTATTAATATGATGTGTGCAGAGTTTGGTCATGTAATATCACTGTCTTAGTACAGTAAGCCACGTTAAGCGTTTTCTTATACTGGTTTTCTATGGGAGGAAAATGCTTAACGTGTAATTAAAGACGTTGCGTTCAATTTCTGGGCTCATCTGATTTTTTATAGATAGTATGGTTTATTAATATGATGTGTGCAGAGTTTGGTCATGTAATATCACTGTCTTAGTACAGTAAGCCACGTTAAGCGTTTTCTTATACTGGTTTTCTATGGGAGAAAAACGCTTAACGTGTAATTAAAGACGTTGCGTTAAATTTCTGGGCTCATCTGATTTTTTATAGATAGTATGGTTTATTAATATGATGTGTGCAGAGTTTGGTCATGTAATATCACTGTCTTAGTACAGTAAGCCACGTTAAGCGTTTTCTTATACTGGTTTTCTATGGGAGGAAAATGCTTAACGTGTAATTAAAGACGTTGCGTTCAATTTCTGGGCTCATCTGATTTTTTATAGATAGTATGGTTTATTAATATGATGTGTGCAGAGTTTGGTCATGTAATATCACTGTCTTAGTACAGTAAGCCACGTTAAGCGTTTTCTTATACTGGTTTTCTATGGGAGAAAAACGCTTAACGTGTAATTAAAGACGTTGCGTTCAATTTCTGGGCTCATCTGATTTTTTATAGATAGTATGGTTTATTAATATGATGTGTGCAGAGTTTGGTCATGTAATATCACTGTCTTAGTACAGTAAGCCACGTTAAGCGTTTTCTTATACTGGTTTTCTATGGGAGAAAAACGCTTAACGTGTAATTAAAGACGTTGCGTTCAATTTCTGGGCTTATCTGATTTTTTGTACATAGTATGGTTTATTAATATGATGTGTGCAGAGTTTGGTCATGTAATATCACTGTCTTAGTACAGTAAGCCACGTTAAGCGTTTTCTTATACTGGTTTTCTATGGGAGGAAAATGCTTAACGTGTAATTAAAGACGTTGCGTTCAATTTCTGGGCTCATCTGATTTTTTATAGATAGTATGGTTTATTAATATGATGTGTGCAGAGTTTGGTCATGTAATATCACTGTCTTAGTACAGTAAGCCACGTTAAGCGTTTTCTTATACTGGTTTTCTATGGGAGAAAAACGCTTAACGTGTAATTAAAGACGTTGCGTTAAATTTCTGGGCTCATCTGATTTTTTGTACATAGTATGGTTTATTAATATGATGTGTGCAGAGTTTGGTCATGTAATATCACTGTCTTAGTACAGTAAGCCACGTTAAGCGTTTTCTTATACTGGTTTTCTATGGGAGGCAAACGCTTAACGTGTAATTAAAGACGTTGCGTTCAATTTCTGGGCTCATCTGATTTTTTATACATAGTATGGTTTATTAATATGATGTGTGCAGAGTTTGGTCATGTAATATCACTGTCTTAGTACAGTAAGCCACGTTAAGCGTTTTCTTATACTGGTTTTCTATGGGAGAAAAACGCTTAACGTGTAATTAAAGACGTTGCGTTCAATTTCTGGGCTCATCTGATTTTTTATAGATAGTATGGTTTATTAATATGATGTGTGCAGAGTTTGGTCATGTAATATCACTGTCTTAGTACAGTAAGCCACGTTAAGCGTTTTCTTATACTGGTTTTCTATGGGAGAAAAACGCTTAACGTGTAATTAAAAACGTTGCGTTCAATTTCTGGGCTCATCTGATTTTTTGTACATAGTATGGTTTATTAATATGATGTGTGCAGAGTTTGGTCATGTAATATCACTGTCTTAGTACAGTAAGCCACGTTAAGCGTTTTCTTATACTGGTTTTCTATGGGAGAAAAACACTTAACGTGTAATTAAAGACGTTGCGTTCAATTTCTGGGCTCATCTGATTTTTTGTACATAGTATGGTTTATTAATATGATGTGTACTGAGTTTGGTCATGTAATATCACTGTCTTAGTACAGTAAGCCACGTTAAGCGTTTTCTTATACTGGTTTTCTATGGGAGAAAAACACTTAACGTGTAATTAAAGACGTTGCGTTCAATTTCTGGGCTCATCTGATTTTTTGTACATAGTATGGTTTATTAATATGATGTGTGCAGAGTTTGGTCATGTAATATCACTGTCTTAGTACAGTAAGCCACGTTAAGCGTTTTCTTATACTGGTTTTCTATGGGAGAAAAACACTTAACGTGTAATTAAAGACGTTGCGTTCAATTTCTGGGCTCATCTGATTTTTTGTACATAGTATGGTTTATTAATATGATGTGTGCAGAGTTTGGTCATGTAATATCACTGTCTTAGTACAGTAAGCCACGTTAAGCGTTTTCTTATACTGGTTTTCTATGGGAGAAAAACGCTTAACGTGTAATTAAAGACGTTGCGTTCAATTTCTGGGCTTATCTTATTTTTTATACATAGTATGGTTTATTAATATGATGTGTGCAGAGTTTGGTCATGTAATATCACTGTCTTAGTACAGTAAGCCACGTTAAGCGTTTTCTTATACTGGTTTTCTATGGGAGGAAAACGCTTAACGTGTAATTAAAGACGTTGCGTTCAATTTCTGGGCTTATCTTATTTTTTGTACATAGTATGGTTTATTAATATGATGTGTGCAGAGTTTGGTCATGTAATATCACTGTCTTAGTACAGTAAGCCACGTTAAGCGTTTTCTTATACTGGTTTTCTATGGGAGAAAAACGCTTAACGTGTAATTAAAGACGTTGCGTTCAATTTCTGGGCTTATCTTATTTTTTGTACATAGTATGGTTTATTAATATGATGTGTGCAGAGTTTGGTCATGTAATATCACTGTCTTAGTACAGTAAGCCACATTAAGCGTTTTCTTATACTGGTTTTCTATGGGAGAAAAACGCTTAACGTGTAATTAAAGACGTTGCGTTCAATTTCTGGGCTCATCTGATTTTTTGTACATAGTATGGTTTATTAATATGATGTGTGCAGAGTTTGGTCATGTAATATCACTGTCTTAGTACAGTAAGCCACGTTAAGCGTTTTCTTATACTGGTTTTCTATGGGAGAAAAATGCTTAACGTGTAATTAAAGACGTTGCGTTCAATTTCTGGGCTCATCTTATTTTTTATACATAGTATGGTTTATTAATATGATGTGTGCAGAGATTGGTCATGTAATATCACTGTCTTAGTACAGTAAGCCACGTTAAGCGTTTTCTTATACTGGTTTTCTATGGGAGAAAAACGCTTAACGTGTAATTAAAGACGTTGCGTTCAATTTCTGGGCTCATCTTATTTTTTATACATAGTATGGTTTATTAATATGATGTGTGCAGAGTTTGGTCATGTAATATCACTGTCTTAGTACAGTAAGCCACGTTAAGCGTTTTCTTATACTGGTTTTCTATGGGAGAAAAACGCTTAACGTGTAATTAAAGACGTTGCGTTCAATTTCTGGGCTCATCTGATTTTTTGTACATAGTATGGTTTATTAATATGATGTGTGCAGAGTTTGGTCATTTAATATCACTGTCTTAGTACAGTAAGCCACGTTAAGCGTTTTCTTATACTGGTTTTCTATGGGAGGCAAACGCTTAACGTGTAATTAAAGACGTTGCGTTCAATTTCTGGGCTTATCTGATTTTTTGTACATAGTATGGTTTATTAATATGATGTGTGCAGAGTTTGGTCATGTAATATCACTGTCTTAGTACAGTAAGCCACGTTAAGCGTTTTCTTATACTGGTTTTCTATGGGAGAAAAACGCTTAACGTGTAATTAAAGACGTTGCGTTCAATTTCTGGGCTTATCTTATTTTTTATACATAGTATGGTTTATTAATATGATGTGTGCAGAGTTTGGTCATGTAATATCACTGTCTTAGTACAGTAAGCCACGTTAAGCGTTTTCTTATACTGGTTTTCTATGGGAGAAAAACGCTTAACGTGTAATTAAAGACGTTGCGTTCAATTTCTGGGCTCATCTTATTTTTTGTACATAGTATGGTTTATTAATATGATGTGTGCAGAGATTGGTCATTTAATATCACTGTCTTAGTACAGTAAGCCACGTTAAGCGTTTTCTTATACTGGTTTTCTATGGGAGAAAAACGCTTAACGTGTAATTAAAGACGTTGCGTTCAATTTCTGGGCTTATCTTATTTTTTATACATAGTATGGTTTATTAATATGATGTGTGCAGAGTTTGGTCATGTAATATCACTGTCTTAGTACAGTAAGCCACGTTAAGCGTTTTCTTATACTGGTTTTCTATGGGAGGCAAACGCTTAACGTGTAATTAAAGACGTTGCGTTCAATTTCTGGGCTCATCTTATTTTTTATACATAGTATGGTTTATTAATATGATGTGTGCAGAGTTTGGTCATGTAATATCACTGTCTTAGTACAGTAAGCCACGTTAAGCGTTTTCTTATACTGGTTTTCTATGGGAGAAAAACGCTTAACGTGTAATTAAAGACGTTGCGTTCAATTTCTGGGCTCATCTTATTTTTTATACATAGTATGGTTTATTAATATGATGTGTGCAGAGTTTGGTCATGTAATATCACTGTCTTAGTACAGTAAGCCACGTTAAGCGTTTTCTTATACTGGTTTTCTATGGGAGAAAAACGCTTAACGTGTAATTAAAGACGTTGCGTTCAATTTCTGGGCTCATCTTATTTTTTGTACATAGTATGGTTTATTAATATGATGTGTGCAGAGATTGGTCATTTAATATCACTGTCTTAGTACAGTAAGCCACGTTAAGCGTTTTTCACGTTAAGCGTTTTAGAATGTCCCGGACATGGACATCCAAGATTTGTGTCAATATAGAAAACATTTCATCACTGGATAGTTTTATTTTGTTTAATTAAAGTGTTGTTTATGTCAGCTGACTGTCCGGAACGCTTTTCAGAGAAGATAAGGAAACTTATTTAGCACAATTCACACCCAGCAGTAATTCAGAAAAACAAGTAATAAAAACTCGGTGAGTTTTAGCGCAATTTTCTCACCTCATGGGATCACAACACTAAGAGATAGTAAATCTTTTCCTGGATTTTTTTTTTGTGCGTTCCCGAGATTAGACCTTCCTTAAAAGGGATAGTTCACTTTGAAATTAATTTTTGATATGTTTTAGCTTACCTCAAGGCCATCCAAGATGTAGGTGTCTTTGTTTCCGCAGTAGTTTCAATTTTGATATTTTTAGGTCAAACCGTTCTTGTCTGTCAGTCATATAATGCAGGTCTATGGTCACTGTCTCAAAACACAAGCACAGAGTCCAAATTAAAACAATTCCCCATCATCCAAATGAAACAATTCCCCATCATAAGTACACATTGATGGCCTAAGACACGAAACGAGCGGTTTGTGTGAGAAAACGAACAGTATTTATATCGTTGTTATCTTTTGAAAACAGCACACGTCCAAATGATCTGACGGCTCGGGCGGGTATAGATATATACACTAGATGTCGCTTGGCTACGGTTTCGTTCCAATGAACTGCAGTAGCCAAGGCGACATCTATGAATTGATGTATGAATGATTTACCTTACACATCTGATGAAATGGCTCACATTCGTCTCTGACAGACCTCCATCTTCTCTTTCATATTAAAACATTCATTATATCGGGCCAAGATTCAGATATGAGTTTCTCCTGACAGCAAATGTGAACATGGGGCCAGTTCTCCTCTGGCCAACAAACCAACAGTGTATGATTATGATTATGTATGATTATGATTCAGGCAGCATATTACTGGTCAGAAGTCAGATTGAATCAGAACATTCACAATATGTGTCCAGTTCATCTGGTTGGGGTCGGAGTCATATACGCCGGTGTGGAGACGGGTTTGTTGAGGTGTCCATGAGGCCTTGAGCTGACATCCTTATGTCATTATATTTTTCTTATATAACTTTTAGATTTCTTTTATTAAGTAATTTATAACTATTCTTAATTTGGTAAGATGTGTCAATTAGGTAGAAATTAATTATGTTTTTATTTTGTGTGTGTATTTGTATGTATTGCCAATCCTTTGCCAATGTTCTAATGTTATTGTTATTCGAGGATTAATAAAAAATTCAACCCCAGCACAGCAGGTGGCGCTATGAACCTACAACCTTTGTTTGTTTGCTAATCGTCAGTAATCGCATAAAAGAAGAAGAAACTCGGACGAACTTCAAAATTAATATAATGGAGGATGACCACCCCCGCCACCACCACCCGACCCCATATCCCAAATCTACACCTACGGCCAGAGGATGGGGAGTGCGGTGGCCTTCGTCGGGGAAGGCTATAGTGGGCCTCCACACTCCCCCAGGTAACACACATCTAGTGCTGAACTCTCTCAGCCGCTGCTGTTTCTGTGCGTTTACTCCTGTCACCTGTTGATCAGTGAATCTGGAACCGGTAACACTAGTGTTGAGGCTCTTCATCATTGTCCAGTCACTCGGGGTTGCTTCTGTTGGCATGGTTACTTAAATCATATCTTTGGTCAGTGGTATCTTGCGATTTTGTTTATTTGATCTTTTTTAATTACTTTTTTAAGTGTTTACTTGTCTTTAATAATGCTTGGAATGTATATTAGGCTAGTTTTTCTATAGTGTTTTTAAACCAGTCAAACGTTCCGTAAGTGTTCTTTAGTTTAACTTGTTTATTCATATTCAGCTACAGATAAATGTTTTGCAATAAGACTAAATGTGAATAATTTCCAAGGTTTTTTTTTTTTTTTTTTACCTTATTGGAATCTAAATTAGGAACGATACGCAACTCAATACTCTCCGGTCTGCGACGTTCACATTTGCTGTCAGGAGAAACTCATATCTGAATCTTGGCTCGATATAATGAATGTTTTAATATGAAAGAGAAGATGGTGGTCTGTCATAGATGAATGTGAGCCATTTCATCAGATGTGTAAGGTAAATCATTTGTAAACCTACGCCAACACAGGAGAATACATCAATATGTTTCTAAATATATGCGAACTGTTCCTCGCGATTTCTAAATAAAAGTTTAAAGGGATCCTTTTTAGCCCGCTTAGAAAAGTGCCATGTTTTATTTTGTGTCACCATACCTGGTCGTATAGCCTAACGTGTAACTGTTTTTAAATGGGGAAAACGTTGATTGATGTGTTTGGTCACTTCATTGCTGTCAGATACCATTGAATATACTGGGCTAAGCTAAGTGCTATCAGAGTGTCACCGCGCGCTAGAGCGATTGAGTGCACGCACTGAGATGAGAGCGGTGTGTATCAACTCGTTTTAGTTAAGGGAATAACATCAGTTTAATATGAAAAACGGTGGAGTATACCTTTAAATCCTCGCTCTGAGTTTGCATGTTTTGAAGTCCACATGTTCTTGAAGAAATCACAGTCACTGTAGCATTTCTATCGTATAGAAGTGGGCAAATATTACAGATTAACTGAACATGTAAATGAAATGTTTGTCCAGTATTTAAGGATTAGATCTGCTGTAGAGTGTAATAATCAGCAGGACAGCGGCGCCCTCTGCTGGCGTTAGTTATAATACATGATGCACATAAGATGATTGTTTATATCATGTATTTTAACAGTGTTGTTCTATAAAAACATATGGCTACTTGCTTTAGATACTTTATTTGAACTAAACATTATTACTAATTCAATTCAATTATTGTGATTCTCTCATGATGGACAGATGATCTGCGGTTACGTAATCACCACGTCCTCAAAGAGCGGTTGAACTGGTTTTCAACAAAGACGACTGCAGCTGGAGAATTGAGATGTGTAGATTCCGCTATCGCGTCTGTTATAAAAGAAATCGACAGCGCATTCATTTTAAAAGACGAACAGAGAACCGCAATCAAGGCGTTTGTCACTCACTGCGTTGCTCTGATTGGTTGTAAGTCTATCCAATTGAGTGCAGAGGTTTTTCTTTCTCCTGGTTCGGTTAAGACACGCCTCATAATCGAAGCCCTATGGAGCAGATCAGACTCAAACTCCATATTTGCAGACAGACAACTCTCACTGCATGAAGCCACGACACGAACCGCAATAGATTTTTTAAAAAGGGAGGTTAAAAATAAATAAAATACTGCGTGGAGTCATCCAACCAAAATGCGGCGTGAACTTAACCAATCAGCTTGCAGCGCACAAGTCCCACCCCTGAAAGTTGCTGAACTTTGAAAAAGTACTACCTCATGAGCAGGGACTACCCATAGACAGTAAAAGAAATGGACACAGCGACCCCATTGGAACTCAATTGAGACAAGTGAAGCCCATTTTCAGCGATTTCTTAGCACTTCCTTTCCTGACGCGCAGACTCAAACCGAGCAAAGCGTTACACGGACCACGTGAGCAACCCGTCTGTCTTCTAGTAGCTGTGCCAAGAGAAATCTGAATCATTCCCTTCCGAAACTTGCAGAGACGGAGAGTGTGAGTAGGCGGTGTCCATGAGCTGGAGCAGGAGCAACTTTTGCTAGGTATTCTGATTAATTATATTGTCATTTTGCCTCGACGTCCTCCCGATTGCCCGCGAGCTTCTCCTCCTGTCCATACGGTAATCTCTCTACTGTGCGACAGAGAGTCGCGTAGGTATGACGCAATCGTTAGCCTACTTTTACTAAAACTGCTTCTACAGGGCCATAACATAAGCTACAAGGTAATGGAGCATTTTATACATTGTCGTGTTTCTTTAGAAATAAATAATGGACCAATGGAGTCTTTAAACGCCTCAGATGTAAAGTTATTCGCTGTCAAAGTGACGCCAAAATGAATGGGAGTCAATGGGATGCTAACTGCAGGTGAAGTTCTGCTACAAGATGTCGGCACCCGGCCGACTTCAACTTCCGGTCGACTTCCTTCCCGCTTGGGACTACCGGAGGGGGAAATATTGACCCGGAACTTCAGACCCTGGTTCCTGCGGTGGAAACACATCGAGTACCAGCCCAAAGTTCCTGGGGAAAGTTCCTGCGGTGGAAACGCGGCTATACAAGCGTGTCAGGACTGATCACACACTGAGCTGTGTTTGTGTAGATGCTTTGTTCATGTACATGTTGTTTGTTCGGCTATCCGCCGAAGTGAAAGGTCTCACATATTTATAACACGAAGTCGCCTTTGCAGCCTTGGCTAAATGACGTTTACACAAGACTAGATCTAATATTATCTCACGGAATAGATGTTGATGCCGTAGAGCGATTCTGCAGCAGAGCGATGACATCTCAGATCATTATCTAGAGTATGATTACGATAATGAGTAGGTCCTGACACGTGTTGTCTAACTCCAATTGAGTTTACAATGTCTTTAAAAACCAATCCCAAATTCCCAATGCATCTTTTTCATTATCTATGTGTATATTAAAATCACCAACAATTATGGCTTTATCTGCAGCCAGTACTAACTCTGATAGAAAGTCCGCAAATTCTTTGATAAAGTCTGTATGGTGCCCTGGTGGCCTGTATACAGTAGCCAGCACAAATCTCATAAGTGATTTATCGTTTACACTATATATTTTTACATTAAGCACCAACACTTCAAAAGAATTGTATTTAAAACTAGATTTCTTAGTGGTTTTGAAAATATTACTATAAATTACAGCAACACCTCCTTTGCGTTTCAGACGAGGTTCATGTTTACAAGTAGTCAAACAGTAATCTTGTGGGGTGGACTCATTTAAAGTAATGTAATCGTTTGGTTTTAGCCAGGTTTCTGTCAAACACAGCACATCTAGGTTATTATCTGAAATCTATGATCTATGATGTCCGCAGCTCCCGGCCCCCCAGCAGCTCCCGGCCCCCCAGCAGCTCCCGGCCCCCCAGCAGCTCCCGGCCCCCAGCTGCTCCCGGCCCCCCGCACCACCCGGATCTGTTTATACTTTTTTTTTTCAATACTTTGTGAATTTGCTGAAGGAACCATTATATTTTTCTCATATATATATACACAGTGGGATAGCTCAATTGGCTCAATTTGAGCAGTCTGCAATGTAAGTCTATGGGATTTTTATGATTTTTAATATTTATTATTATTAATTTTTAAGAAAACTGTAAGTCAAATCAGTCTGAAAAGATATAGCACACTAAGTCAGAACAGTCTGAAGGTCTGACCCGAGTTTGGAGTTTGTAGAGTTAAAGCTCTAGGAGGAGTTAGAGTTGATCATTTTGGGTCAGAGGAATAATAATAAGTTTAAATAGGTTTTCAGTAACTTATTAACTTAATAACAATGAGGCAATAGTGTTTAGTTCAAAAAGTATCTAAAGCAAGTAGTCATATGGTTTTATAGAACAACACAGTTAAAATACATAATATAACCATCTTATCTTAACATGTATTATAACTAACGCCAGCAGAGGGCGCCACTGTCCTGCTGATATTACACTCTACAGCAGATCTATATCCTTAAATACTGGACAAACATTTCATCTACACGTTCAGTTTATCTGTAATATTTGCCCACTTCTATACGATAGAAATGCTACAGCCACTGTAATTTCTTCAAGAACATGTGGACTTCAAAACATGCAAACTCAGAGCGAGGGTTTAAACTTTTATTCTGAAATCGCGAGGAACAGTTCGCATATATTTAGAACATATTGATGTATTCTCCTGTGTTGGCTTAGGTTTACAAATGATTTACCTTACACAACTGATGAAATGGCTCACATTCGTCTCTGACAGACCACCATCTTCTCTTTCATATTAAAACATTCATTATATCGAGCCAAGATTCAGATATGAGTTTCTCCTGACAGCAAATGTGAACATGGGGCCAGTTCTCCTCTGGCCAACAAACCAACAGTGTATGATTATGATTATGTATGATTATGATTCAGGCAGCATATTACTGGTCAGAAGTCAGATTGAATCAGAACATTCACAATATGTGTCCAGTTCATCTGGTTGGGGTCGGAGTCATATACGCCGGTGTGGAGACGGGTTTGTTGAGGTGTCCATGAGGCCTTGCGCTGACATCCTTATGTCATTATATTTTTCTTATATAACTTTTAGATTTCTTTTTTAAGTAATTTATAACTATTCTTAATTTGGTAAGATGTGTCAATTAGGTAGAAATTATTTATGTTTTTATTTTGTGTGTGTATTTGTATGTATTGCCAATCCTTTGCCAATGTTCTAATGTTATTGTTATTCGAGGATTAATAATAAATTCAACCCCAGCACAGTAGGTGGCGCTATGAACCTACAACCTTTGTTTGCTAATCGTCAGTAAACGCATAAAAGAAGAAACGCGGACGAACTTCAAAAAGAATAATAATGGAGGAGCAGCAGCACCACCACGACCGCCAACATCACCGCCGCCACCACCACCATCCCGTATCGCAGGTGTACACTGTCGGCCAGAGGATGGGGTTGGAGGTGGCCTTCTTCAGTGAAGGCTATGGGCCTCCACACTCCCCCAGGTAACACACATCTAGTGCTGAACTCTCTCAGCCGCTGCTGTTTCTGTGCGTTTACTCCTGTAACCTGTTGATCATTATGATGGAGGACCGCCGCCACCACCGCCCAATAACTCGGCTGTACGCCGTGGGCCAGAGGAACGGCCAGGAGGTGGCCTTCTTCAGTGAAGGCTATGGGCCTCCACACTCCCCCAGGTAACACACATCTAGTGCTGAACTCTCTCAGCCGCTGCTGTTTCTGTGCGTTTACTCCTGTAACCTGTTGATCATTATGATGTCTATGTTGATGTCTATATGTAAGATCAAATTATTTAGTTAAGGAGCTAAACGAGATGATTATAGATGATGATTGTTCTGATTCATTATTCCTTGAATTAAAAACAGCAAATGGGATGAGTTTCGTTATTGGAGTAATTTACCGACCACCTGACTCTGATTATGAAACATTTAAAGATCGTTTTGTAAATCTTTTACTTGACATAAATCAGATGGATAAGAAGAATATCATCATGGGTGATTTTAATATCGATATATCAAAAGGAGACAAAATAGGAACTGATTTTCTAAATACCCTTTATTCCTCATGTTTTTATCCAACTATCGATAAATATACACGGGTTACAGAGAAAAGCAAGTCAGTTATTGACAATATAATAACAAATGTACTGAGTACGGGGAGCAAATCAGGTGTTGTATATTCCGATATCGCAGATCATTACCCAATTATATTTTTTACAAAATGGATCCAAAGAGTACCCAAACCATGTATAAAGGAGAAAAATAAAAATTCTAAATAACAAAACCCTTACAAACTTAACTCAACATCTCCTAACTAAAAACTGGAATGAACTCTATAGCACTACTGATCCCAATAAGGCATACAACAACTTAATCCATGAAATAACTAAATCAATTAATGAAACTATACCAGAACGGACAATAAAACAAAATGGTAAAAAAAATCTATGGATTACAAAAGGAATTCTGAAGTCTATTCAAAAGAAAAATAAACTTTACAACCAATATCAGAAAAACCCAAATAGCATAAATGAAGCTACATACAAAATATATAAAAATAAATTAACTAGTTTAATACGAGCAAGTAAACAGAACTATTATTATTATTATTATTATTAAATTTGCCCCTTGGCCCCTGTCCATCATGGCGTCCTAATCATCCCCATATACTGATTGGCTTCATCACTGTCTCCTCTCCACCAGTAAGCTGGTGTGTGGTGGGCGTTCTGGCGCAATATGGCTGCCGTCGCATCATCCAAGTGGATGCTGCACATTGGTGGTGGTTGAGGAGATTCCCCCATCTATGTAAAGCGCTTTGAGGTCTCAGAAAAAGCGCTATATAAATGTAACGAATTATTATTATTAATTATTATTATACTGACCGATTTAAAAAAGCATCTGGGGATCAAAAAAAATCATGGAATGTGTTAAATGAGATACTTGGCCGGAATACGAAGTCGTCTGTTACCCCAGACACCGCAGTGCAGACCAAAGTAAATAATATGACAAAGAGCGTTGAGCTTCCAGATAAGTTCAATAGTTTCTTTGAATCTATTGGTAAAAATTTGTCTCAACATATAAATTCATCAGGGGCTGAAAATTATAGTTTCTTTCTTAAAAATAGTTATCCCAGCTCATGCTTTTTTAAACCTACCTGTAAAATGGAAGTAACCAACATCATAAATAAAATGAAATGTTCCTATACAGCCGGTGCTGATGGAATCTGCAGTAAGATTCTCAAAGCCATAGTAGATGTGATAGCTGAACCACTTGCCTATATAATAAATAAATCTCTACAGTATGGCATTGTACCAAAACTGACTAAAGTCGCAAAAATAATACCAATATATAAGTCTGGGGATAAAAATAATGTTCAAAATTACCGACCTATATCGATTTTACCAACCTTGTCTAAAGTTCTTGAAAGAGTGGTCTGTTCAAGATTGATGGAATATCTGGAAAAGCACAATATTTTGGTACCTTCACAATATGGCTTTCGGAAAAACAGTAGTACATATATGGCCATTTTAGATCTGGTCGAAAAAATATATGATGCTTTTGATGGAGGAGAATTTAGTATTGGAGTATTTCTTGATCTCTCAAAGGCTTTTGACACAATCGATCATAAAATTTTACTTGGTAAGTTATGTCATTATGGTGTCAGGGGCATAGTACTTCATTGGTTCAAGGACTATGTTTATGGTAGACAACAATATGTGAACATAAATGGGTCAAACTCAGGAATTACAAATATAGACTTTGGGGTCCCTCAGGGATCAATTTTGGGCCCTCTTTTGTTTCTTGTGTATATTAATGATTTTGTGAATTGTTCAAGTGACATTCATAAGATACTTTTTGCTGATGACACAAGTTTGTTTTTTTCACATAAACGTATGGATCAGCTTGAAAAGCATTTAAATGAACAACTATCTAAAGTCAATTCTTGGTTTATATGTAACAAATTGTCCTTGAATATTACCAAAACCTGCTATATTGTCTTCTGTACAAATAGACATTTATGCAATGACCGTAATATAAACATAACCATAGATGGCAGATCAATCAATAAAGTTGATTACACTAAATTCCTGGGAATCTACATTGATAAATCTATGAATTTTAGGAAGCATATTGAGTTGACAAAAAAAATTATCTAAACTAGTGGGTCTATTTTTTAAATTAAGACATGTGCTTCCACTAGAAGCATTGTTATCATTATATAGATCACTGTTTGAGCCTCATTTGTGCTACTGTAACATTATCTGGAATAATACATACCCTACTTATACTGAAAAATTACTTGCATTACAAAAGAAAGCTACAAGAGCGATTTCTTGGTCTAAGCAAATTTCTCCCTCAAATCCTCTCTTTCACAGATATGGTCTGCTAAAGCTCCCTGAATATAATCTTTATCAAAATGCATGTGTTATGTATCAGGTTGTTTACAAGTTAAATACCCACTTATGTGAACTCATTCCATTATATTCATCCTCTCACCAACAAAACACGAGGAATAAATTGCTTCTAAAAGGAAAATGCAGGAAATTAAAATGTATAAAATTTATACATTGTCGTGTTTCTTTAGAAATAAACCATGGACAAATGGAGTCTTTAAACGCCTCAGATGTAAAGTTATTCGCTGTCAAAGTGATGCCAAAATGAATGGGAGTCAATGGGATGCTAACTGCAGGTGAAGGCTTGTTAGCCAATGGCGGCTCCCGGGGGTACCTTCAAAGTAATATGAAACCCTTACCCACTGGGTTTTTCTTTCTCCTGGTTCAGTTAAGACACGCCTCATAATCGAAGCCCTATGGAGCAGATCAGACTCAAACTCCATATTTGCAGACAGACAACTCTTACTGCATGAAGCCACGACACGATCCGCAATAGATTTTTTAAAAAGGGAGGCTAAAAATAAATAAAATGCTGCGTGGAGTCATCCAACCAAAATGCGGTGTGAATTCAACCAATCAGCTTGCAGAGCACAAGTCCCACCCCTGAAAGTTCCTGAACTTTGAAGAAGTACTACCTCGTGAGCAGGGACTACCGGAGGGGGAAATATTGACCCGGAACTTTATTTAGACCCTGGTTCCTGCGGTGTAAACACATCGAGTACCAGCCCAAAGTTCTAGTTCCTGGGGAAAGTTCCTGCGGTGGAAACGCGGCTATACAAGCGTGTCAGGACTCATCACACACTGAGCTGTGTTTGTGTAGATGAACATGTTGTGCACAAAGAATACACTTATTATATTCTCCTTCCTCATCTTTCTCTCTGTCAGGTTCACGGTCCGGGTCCGCCTGGGGGACGAGGAGTTCCCGGAGGGGTCCGGGAGAAACAGGAGGGCTGTAAGAGAGGCAGCGGCCCGGAGAGCTCTGAGGCGGCTGGAGAGGGTGAGAGAACGACTGACACCACAGAAAGAGTGTGATGACCGAGAGAGGAACAGGAACAAGAGGAGAAAGTAGTCTCTAATATTAGGGATGAAACAGGGTCTATTAGGGCTGATAATTACGCCAACGGTCCCCTTCAGATGATACTCTATTAATCTGTGAACCGTCACCAGTGATTGTAATCTAGTCTCTGTGAAAGATGATTGACACTGACAGCTAGTGAAGAGCATGAGGGTTTAGTTCACAGCAGAGACTGGTTCAGAAACGAGTCTCTGCCCGGGCTCCCAATTGTCCCGGGCTCCCAATTGTTTGATACTAGCCGCCAGTTAATGCATAAAAGAAGAAGAAACGCGGACGAACTTCAAAATTAATAATGATGGAGGAGGAGCAGCACCACCGCCGCGACCCCATATCTCGTTTGTACACCGTCGGCCAGAGGATGGGGAGGGAGGTGGCCTTCGTCGGGTCTATACTGGACCGGCGCACTGTCCAAGGTAACACACATCTAGTGCTGAACTCTCTCACCCGCTGCTGTTTCTGTGCGTTTACTCCTGTCACCTGTTGATCAGTGAATCTGGAACCGGTAACACTAGTGTTGAGGCTCTCGACTGCATTGACTCGGGTTTGCTTGTGTTGGCATGACATGTTTAGCCTCATTGTGCACTTTGTGTATATTTTAAATGTAGAAGACACGATATGTAAATATATGAGATGTAGAGCAGTATTTCTCCACTGGGTGGCAGACTGTGCCGTCTCAGAAACCGCAAGAAACGTTTATTTTATTTGTTTGTTTTTCACAATAAACGTAATGGTCGCTTTGGTGGCCATGGGTCTGTGAAAGCGCTATATAAATGCAGTCCATTTACCATTTCTTCTGTCTGTAATCTGTTAGTCTCTTAAGGACTGTTCCTCAGGCGCATGTGCAAACATTTCATGAACAACAAACCCTTTCCAATAAGGATCTGTAAAGCGTATTTGGATTTTATAACATTCTTTTAAATACAGAATCTGGAAAAAGGGACACTTCTTTATTTGCCTGTAATTTAGGCCATTTACTGTCGTTCCAGACCAGCATGAAGAATGAAGATTTATATTCAGCCTCATTTCTGTCTTCATCTGTGTTTAGCACACTAATTAATGCTTTATTTTGGATTACAGATTAAATATAAGGGAAATATAAGAGGAAATATAAAGCTGTTTTATTCATGCATTATTATATATTGTGTCATTTCCTTGAATTGATTTCAAATAAGCCCTGATGGTTCAGAAACACTGGCGAGATGCTGAAGAAACCTCTCTTATGATCAGCTGAGAAAGGCTGTGCTGCTTAATGAAGTGTGGAGACTGCCATACAGCTTCAGCTTTCAGGATTCACTGATTAACTACTATCTTTAGAAACATTAGAAATGCTGAAAAACATCCATTTCTCTTCAGTTTGTTTTAAATAGTCTGAGGACAAACTTTTCTTCATGTAGATTGTTAGCTGGACAAAAACTCATGAGCAAATGGGTAAGAGACTGGAAATGTTTTTTGTCAAAGGTTTCCCCCATAATGAGCCCAACATAGAGACTCAAACTGGTTTAAATAAAACACACACACACAGCCCAAAAGAGCCTGGAGCTGACAGGAGGAAACATTATATTACCATACCGCAGAGAGGAACATGACAGAGATAGAGAGCGGTCTGAGTGTCAGACACACACTGATTCACCACAAGAGCTTTTAAAGCTTCTGTCCTCCATTACAGCTGTGACCAATGAGCCTTCCAGCATTCTGATTGGAGGAGGAGGACGAGTGGGAGGAGCCTAGAGTAATCAGCTTCTCTCTCTAGCTCTGGGTTAAAGTTCAGCGAAATGGGGAAGTTTCGTAAGCTATGTTCAGAGTCAGACTGCTATGAAACATAAGATTTTATCCAGATGTGTTTTTAAATGTGAAAAACACATGAAATCTAATGTTTTCAGCTGTTGAAGTGTATTTGAAAGAGCAGCGCTTCAGATCCCCTCAACAGTGTCCTTCACCATAGCCGTGTTTCCTTCGGGGGAATATACACCACCATGACCCACATCTGAGGACATTCACCAGGCAAATAAAGCAGTTCAATATCGTGGCCACACAAGGTTTCCCTTAAGGCTGGCAGACACGGTGTAATTTTAGCAAGGTTAATGAATAAGCATTTAATTTAAGCACTAACTGAATAAAAGAGGCGCTGGTGTATCTGCACACATGGGCAATATTGTTTATTCATTGAGCAACACGAACTGGAGGAAAGCAACCGTTTGTTAAACTGCAGTAGTTTGATAGCTACAAGATCTACCGCTTTTTGTTTTCTTTTTTGCTGCATTAGAGATTACATTTTCTAACTTCTGTCTTCGCGCAGGCACAGTAAGGGGGAAAACTCTGAGTTTAGGGCAATCGATTCGTAGCTCTGCTTCACCTGTGTGATATAGTCACGAGGGGAAAGTGGCAGAGATTAATCGATTCTTCATTCATATGCAACAATTATGCAAACAGTATTCCATCTAATCCCCACTTTATGAAGTGAACTGTGCTCATTTCTTAAATCTCTTATTTAAAGAATAAAAAAACCCCTAAGATTCCTTAAATATTATGACGAAATATTTAAAGAAATCCATGTATTTAGAAGATTTCCTAGTGTATTAATGTCTGTATGTTAGTGAATTAATACGACTGCAGTGTCTGTGTCCTTGTCATGTCATTATATTTTATATAATTTTAGGTTTCTTTTAGTAAGTAATTTGTAACTATTCTTAATTTGTGGTAAGATGTGTCAATTATGTGTCAATTATGTATTATTTTATTTTGTGTGTGTATTTGTATGTTTTTCCAATCCTTTGCCAATGTTCTAATGTTAGCGTTATTCGATGATTAAAATAAAATAAAAATTCAACCCCATCACAGTAGGTGGCGCTATGAGCCTACAATCTTTGTTTGTTTGTTAGCCGCCAGTAAACGCATAAAAGACGAAACACAGAGGAACATGAACAGAAGAATCTAAATAAAAAAATGGATCATCCAGTTTCATGTATTTTTTGTACTAAGACATTAATATTAAATTACCGTTAAGCGTTTTCTTATACTGGTTTTCTATGGGAGGAAAACGCTTAACGTGTAATTAAAGACGTTGCGTTCAATTTCTGGGCTCATCTGATTTTTTATAGATAGTATGGTTTATTAATATGATGTGTGCAGAGTTTGGTCATGTAATATCACTGTCTTAGTACAGTAAGCCACGTTAAGCGTTTTCTTATACTGGTTTTCTATGGGAGGCAAACGCTTAACGTGTAATTAAAGACGTTGCGTTCAATTTCTGGGCTCATCTGATTTTTTATAGATAGTATGGTTTATTAATATGATGTGTGCAGAGTTTGGTCATGTAATATCACTGTCTTAGTACAGTAAGCCACGTTAAGCGTTTTCTTATACTGGTTTTCTATGGGAGAAAAATGCTTAACGTGTAATTAAAGACGTTGCGTTCAATTTCTGGGCTCATCTTATTTTTTATGCATAGTATGGTTTATTAATATGATGTGTGCAGAGTTTGGTCATGTAATATCACTGTCTTAGTACAGTAAGCCACGTTAAGCGTTTTCTTATACTGGTTTTCTATGGGAGGCAAACGCTTAACGTGTAATTAAAGACGTTGCGTTCAATTTCTGGGCTCATCTTATTTTTTATGCATAGTATGGTTTATTAATATGATGTGTGCAGAGTTTGGTCATGTAATATCACTGTCTTAGTACAGTAAGCCACGTTAAGCGTTTTCTTATACTGGTTTTCTATGGGAGGCAAACGCTTAACGTGTAATTAAAGACGTTGCGTTCAATTTCTGGGCTCATCTGATTTTTTATACATAGTATGGTTTATTAATATGATGTGTGCAGAGTTTGGTCATGTAATATCACTGTCTTAGTACAGTAAGCCACGTTAAGCGTTTTCTTATACTGGTTTTCTTTGGGAGAAAAACGCTTAACGTGTAATTAAAGACGTTGCGTTCAATTTCTGGGCTCATCTGATTTTTTATACATAGTATGGTTTATTAATATGATGTGTGCAGAGATTGGTCATGTAATATCACTGTCTTAGTACAGTAAGCCACGTTAAGCGTTTTCTTATACTGGTTTTCTATGGGAGGCAAACGCTTAACGTGTAATTAAAGACGTTGCGTTCAATTTCTGGGCTCATCTGATTTTTTATGCATAGTATGGTTTATTAATATGATGTGTGCTGAGTTTGGTCATGTAATATCACTGTCTTAGTACAGTAAGCCACGTTAAGCGTTTTCTTATACTGGTTTTCTATGGGAGAAAAACGCTTAACGTGTAATTAAAGACGTTGTGTTCAATTTCTGGGCTCATCTGATTTTTTGTACATAGTATGGTTTATTAATATGATGTGTGCAGAGTTTGGTCATGTAATATCACTGTCTTAGTACAGTAAGCCACGTTAAGCGTTTTCTTATACTGGTTTTCTATGGGAGAAAAACACTTAACGTGTAATTAAAGACGTTGCGTTCAATTTCTGGGCTTATCTTATTTTTTATACATAGTATGGTTTATTAATATGATGTGTGCAGAGTTTGGTCATGTAATATCACTGTCTTAGTACAGTAAGCCACGTTAAGCGTTTTCTTATACTGGTTTTCTATGGGAGAAAAACACTTAACGTGTAATTAAAGACGTTGCGTTCAATTTCTGGGCTTGTCTTATTTTTTGTACATAGTATGGTTTATTAATATGATGTGTGCAGAGTTTGGTCATGTAATATCACTGTCTTAGTACAGTAAGCCACGTTAAGCGTTTTCTTATACTGGTTTTCTATGGGAGGAAAACGCTTAACGTGTAATTAAAGACGTTGTGTTCAATTTCTGGGCTTATCTGATTTTTTATACATAGTATGGTTTATTAATATGATGTGTGCAGAGTTTGGTCATGTAATATCACTGTCTTAGTACAGTAAGCCACGTTAAGCGTTTTCTTATACTGGTTTTCTATGGGAGAAAAACGCTTAACGTGTAATTAAAGACGTTGCGTTCAATTTCTGGGCTCATCTTATTTTTTATACATAGTATGGTTTATTAATATGATGTGTGCAGAGTTTGGTCATGTAATATCACTGTCTTAGTACAGTAAGCCACGTTAAGCGTTTTCTTATACTGGTTTTCTATGGGAGAGAAACACTTAACGTGTAATTAAAGACGTTGCGTTCAATTTCTGGGCTTATCTGATTTTTTATACATAGTATGGTTTATTAATATGATGTGTGCAGAGTTTGGTCATGTAATATCACTGTCTTAGTACAGTAAGCCACGTTAAGCGCTTTCTTATACTGGTTTTCTATGGGAGGAAAACGCTTAACGTGTAATTAAAGACGTTGCGTTCAATTTCTGGGCTCATCTGATTTTTTATACATAGTATGGTTTATTAATATGATGTGTGCAGAGTTTGGTCATGTAATATCACTGTCTTAGTACAGTAAGCCACGTTAAGCGTTTTCTTATACTGGTTTTCTATGGGAGAAAAACGCTTAACGTGTAATTAAAGACGTTGTGTTCAATTTCTGGGCTTATCTGATTTTTTATACATAGTATGGTTTATTAATATGATGTGTGCAGAGTGTGGTCATGTAATATCACTGTCTTAGTACAGTAAGCCACGTTAAGCGTTTTCTTATACTGGTTTTCTATGGGAGGAAAACGCTTAACGTGTAATTAAAGACGTTGCGTTCAATTTCTGGGCTCATCTGATTTTTTATACATAGTATGGTTTATTAATATGATGTGTGCAGAGTTTGGTCATGTAATATCACTGTCTTAGTACAGTAAGCCACGTTAAGCGTTTTCTTATACTGGTTTTCTATGGGAGAAAAACGCTTAACGTGTAATTAAAGACGTTGTGTTCAATTTCTGGGCTTATCTGATTTTTTATACATAGTATGGTTTATTAATATGATGTGTGCAGAGTTTGGTCATGTAATATCACTGTCTTAGTACAGTAAGCCACGTTAAGCGTTTTCTTATACTGGTTTTCTATGGGAGGAAAACGCTTAACGTGTAATTAAAGACGTTGCGTTCAATTTCTGGGCTCATCTTATTTTTTGTACATAGTATGGTTTATTAATATGATGTGTGCAGAGTTTGGTCATGTAATATCACTGTCTTAGTACAGTAAGCCACGTTAAGCGTTTTCTTATACTGGTTTTCTATGGGAGAAAAACGCTTAACGTGTAATTAAAGACGTTGTGTTCAATTTCTGGGCTTATCTGATTTTTTATACATAGTATGGTTTATTAATATGATGTGTGCAGAGTTTGGTCATGTAATATCACTGTCTTAGTACAGTAAGCCACGTTAAGCGTTTTCTTATACTGGTTTTCTATGGGAGAAAAACGCTTAACGTGTAATTAAAGACGTTGTGTTCAATTTCTGGGCTTATCTGATTTTTTATACATAGTATGGTTTATTAATATGATGTGTGCAGAGATTGGTCATTTAATATCACTGTCTTAGTACAGTAAGCCACGTTAAGCGTTTTCTTATACTGGTTTTCTATGGGAGGAAAACGCTTAACGTGTAATTAAAGACGTTGCGTTCAATTTCTGGGCTCATCTTATTTTTTGTACATAGTATGGTTTATTAATATGATGTGTGCAGAGTTTGGTCATGTAATATCACTGTCTTAGTACAGTAAGCCACGTTAAGCGTTTTCTTATACTGGTTTTCTATGGGAGAAAAACGCTTAACGTGTAATTAAAGACGTTGTGTTCAATTTCTGGGCTTATCTGATTTTTTATACATAGTATGGTTTATTAATATGATGTGTGCAGAGTTTGGTCATGTAATATCACTGTCTTAGTACAGTAAGCCACGTTAAGCGTTTTCTTATACTGGTTTTCTATGGGAGAAAAACGCTTAACGTGTAATTAAAGACGTTGCGTTCAATTTCTGGGCTCATCTTATTTTTTATACATAGTATGGTTTATTAATATGATGTGTGCAGAGTTTGGTCATGTATTATCACTGTCTTAGTACAGTAAGCCACGTTAAGCGTTTTCTTATACTGGTTTTCTATGGGAGAAAAACGCTTAACGTGTAATTAAAGACGTTGTGTTCAATTTCTGGGCTTATCTGATTTTTTATACATAGTATGGTTTATTAATATGATGTGTGCAGAGTTTGGTCATGTAATATCACTGTCTTAGTACAGTAAGCCACGTTAAGCGTTTTCTTATACTGGTTTTCTATGGGAGAAAAACGCTTAACGTGTAATTAAAGACGTTGCGTTCAATTTCTGGGCTTATCTGATTTTTTGTACATAGTATGGTTTATTAATATGATGTGTGCAGAGTTTGGTCATGTAATATCACTGTCTTAGTACAGTAAGCCACGTTAAGCGTTTTCTTATACTGGTTTTCTATGGGAGAAAAACGCTTAACGTGTAATTAAAGACGTTGTGTTCAATTTCTGGGCTCATCTTATTTTTTGTACATAGTATGGTTTATTAATATGATGTGTGCAGAGTTTGGTCATGTAATATCACTGTCTTAGTACAGTAAGCCACGTTAAGCGTTTTCTTATACTGGTTTTCTATGGGAGAAAAACGCTTAACGTGTAATTAAAGACGTTGTGTTCAATTTCTGGGCTTATCTGATTTTTTATACATAGTATGGTTTATTAATATGATGTGTGCAGAGTTTGGTCATGTAATATCACTGTCTTAGTACAGTAAGCCACGTTAAGCGTTTTCTTATACTGGTTTTCTATGGGAGAAAAACGCTTAACGTGTAATTAAAGACGTTGCGTTCAATTTCTGGGCTCATCTTATTTTTTGTACATAGTATGGTTTATTAATATGATGTGTGCAGAGTTTGGTCATGTAATATCACTGTCTTAGTACAGTAAGCCACGTTAAGCGTTTTCTTATACTGGTTTTCTATGGGAGAAAAACGCTTAACGTGTAATTAAAGACGTTGTGTTCAATTTCTGGGCTTATCTGATTTTTTATACATAGTATGGTTTATTAATATGATGTGTGCAGAGTTTGGTCATGTAATATCACTGTCTTAGTACAGTAAGCCACGTTAAGCGTTTTCTTATACTGGTTTTCTATGGGAGAAAAACGCTTAACGTGTAATTAAAGACGTTGCGTTCAATTTCTGGGCTTATCTTATTTTTTATACATAGTATGGTTTATTAATATGATGTGTGCAGAGATTGGTCATGTAATATCACTGTCTTAGTACAGTAAGCCACGTTAAGCGTTTTCTTATACTGGTTTTCTATGGGAGAAAAACGCTTAACGTGTAATTAAAGACGTTGCGTTCAATTTCTGGGCTCATCTTATTTTTTATACATAGTATGGTTTATTAATATGATGTGTGCAGAGTTTGGTCATGTATTATCACTGTCTTAGTACAGTAAGCCACGTTAAGCGTTTTCTTATACTGGTTTTCTATGGGAGAGAAACACTTAACGTGTAATTAAAGACGTTGCGTTCAATTTCTGGGCTCATCTTATTTTTTATACATAGTATGGTTTATTAATATGATGTGTGCTGAGTTTGGTCATGTAATATCACTGTCTTAGTACAGTAAGCCACGTTAAGCGTTTTCTTATACTGGTTTTCTATGGGAGAAAAACGCTTAACGTGTAATTAAAGACGTTGCGTTCAATTTCTGGGCTTATCTGATTTTTTGTACATAGTATGGTTTATTAATATGATGTGTGCAGAGTTTGGTCATGTAATATCACTGTCTTAGTACAGTAAGCCACGTTAAGCGTTTTCTTATACTGGTTTTCTATGGGAGAAAAACGCTTAACGTGTAATTAAAGACGTTGCGTTCAATTTCTGGGCTTATCTTATTTTTTGTACATAGTATGGTTTATTAATATGATGTGTGCAGAGTTTGGTCATGTAATATCACTGTCTTAGTACAGTAAGCCACGTTAAGCGTTTTCTTATACTGGTTTTCTATGGGAGAAAAACGCTTAACGTGTAATTAAAGACGTTGCGTTCAATTTCTGGGCTCATCTGATTTTTTATACCTAGTATGGTTTATTAATATGATGTGTGCTGAGTTTGGTCATGTAATATCACTGTCTTAGTACAGTAAGCCACGTTAAGCGTTTTCTTATACTGGTTTTCTATGGGAGGCAAACGCTTAACGTGTAATTAAAGACGTTGCGTTCAATTTCTGGGCTCATCTTATTTTTTATACATAGTATGGTTTATTAATATGATGTGTGCTGAGTTTGGTCATGTAATATCACTGTCTTAGTACAGTAAGCCACGTTAAGCGTTTTCTTATACTGGTTTTCTATGGGAGAAAAACGCTTAACGTGTAATTAAAGACGTTGCGTTCAATTTCTGGGCTCATCTTATTTTTTATACATAGTATGGTTTATTAATATGATGT
Source organism: Rutilus rutilus (assembly GCA_021464565.1). Taxonomy (NCBI): domain Eukaryota; kingdom Metazoa; phylum Chordata; class Actinopteri; order Cypriniformes; family Leuciscidae; genus Rutilus; species Rutilus rutilus. The sequence continues at coordinate 1,433,315 of JAJAQA010000022.1, read as the reverse complement.
GTGCAGAGTTTGGTCATGTAATATCACTGTCTTAGTACAGTAAGCCACGTTAAGCGTTTTCTTATACTGGTTTTCTATGGGAGAAAAACGCTTAACGTGTAATTAAAGACGTTGCGTTCAATTTCTGGGCTCATCTGATTTTTTATGCATAGTATGGTTTATTAATATGATGTGTGCAGAGTTTGGTCATGTAATATCACTGTCTTAGTACAGTAAGCCACGTTAAGCGTTTTCTTATACTGGTTTTCTATGGGAGGCAAACGCTTAACGTGTAATTAAAGACGTTGCGTTGAATTTCTGGGCTCATCTGATTTTTTATGCATAGTATGGTTTATTAATATGATGTGTGCAGAGTTTGGTCATGTAATATCACTGTCTTAGTACAGTAAGCCACGTTAAGCGTTTTCTTATACTGGTTTTCTATGGGAGGCAAACGCTTAACGTGTAATTAAAGACGTTGTGTTCAATTTCTGGGCTCATCTGATTTTTTGTACATAGTATGGTTTATTAATATGATGTGTGCAGAGTTTGGTCATTTAATATCACTGTCTTAGTACAGTAAGCCACGTTAAGCGTTTTCTTATACTGGTTTTCTATGGGAGGCAAACGCTTAACGTGTAATTAAAGACGTTGCGTTCAATTTCTGGGCTCATCTTATTTTTTATACATAGTATGGTTTATTAATATGATGTGTGCAGAGATTGGTCATGTAATATCACTGTCTTAGTACAGTAAGCCACGTTAAGCGTTTTCTTATACTGGTTTTCTATGGGAGAAAAACGCTTAACGTGTAATTAAAAACGTTGCGTTCAATTTCTGGGCTCATCTTATTTTTTATACATAGTATGGTTTATTAATATGATGTGTGCAGAGTTTGGTCATGTAATATCACTGTCTTAGTACAGTAAGCCACGTTAAGCGTTTTCTTATACTGGTTTTTTATGGGAGGCAAACGCTTAACGTGTAATTAAAGACGTTGCGTTCAATTTCTGGGCTCATCTGATTTTTTATGCATAGTATGGTTTATTAATATGATGTGTGCAGAGTTTGGTCATGTAATATCACTGTCTTAGTACAGTAAGCCACGTTAAGCGTTTTCTTATACTGGTTTTCTATGGGAGGCAAACGCTTAACGTGTAATTAAAGACGTTGCGTTCAATTTCTGGGCTCATCTTATTTTTTATACATAGTATGGTTTATTAATATGATGTGTGCTGAGTTTGGTCATGTAATATCACTGTCTTAGTACAGTAAGCCACATTAAGCGCTTTCTTATACTGGTTTTCTATGGGAGGCAAACGCTTAACGTGTAATTAAAGACGTTGCGTTCAATTTCTGGGCTCATCTTATTTTTTATACATAGTATGGTTTATTAATATGATGTGTGCTGAGTTTGGTCATGTAATATCACTGTCTTAGTACAGTAAGCCACATTAAGCGCTTTCTTATACTGGTTTTCTATGGGAGGCAAACGCTTAACGTGTAATTAAAGACGTTGCGTTCAATTTCTGGGCTCATCTGATTTTTTATGCATAGTATGGTTTATTAATATGATGTGTGCTGAGTTTGGTCATGTAATATCACTGTCTTAGTACAGTAAGCCACATTAAGCGTTTTCTTATACTGGTTTTCTATGGGAGGCAAACGCTTAACGTGTAATTAAAGACGTTGCGTTCAATTTCTGGGCTCATCTGATTTTTTATGCATAGTATGGTTTATTAATATGATGTGTGCAGAGTTTGGTCATGTAATATCACTGTCTTAGTACAGTAAGCCACGTTAAGCGTTTTCTTATACTGGTTTTCTATGGGAGAAAAACGCTTAACGTGTAATTAAAGACGTTGCGTTCAATTTCTGGGCTCATCTGATTTTTTATGCATAGTATGGTTTATTAATATGATGTGTGCAGAGTTTGGTCATGTAATATCACTGTCTTAGTACAGTAAGCCACATTAAGCGTTTTCTTATACTGGTTTTCTATGGGAGGCAAACGCTTAACGTGTAATTAAAGACGTTGCGTTCAATTTCTGGGCTCATCTGATTTTTTGTACATAGTATGGTTTATTAATATGATGTGTGCAGAGTTTGGTCATGTAATATCACTGTCTTAGTACAGTAAGCCACGTTAAGCGTTTTCTTATACTGGTTTTCTATGGGAGAAAAACGCTTAACGTGTAATTAAAGACGTTGCGTTCAATTTCTGGGCTTATCTTATTTTTTGTACATAGTATGGTTTATTAATATGATTTGTGCAGAGTTTGGTCATGTAATATCACTGTCTTAGTACAGTAAGCCACGTTAAGCGTTTTCTTATACTGGTTTTCTATGGGAGAAAAACGCTTAACGTGTAATTAAAGACGTTGCGTTCAATTTCTGGGCTTGTCTTATTTTTTGTACATAGTATGGTTTATTAATATGATGTGTGCTGAGTTTGGTCATGTAATATCACTGTCTTAGTACAGTAAGCCACGTTAAGCGTTTTCTTATACTGGTTTTCTATGGGAGAAAAACACTTAACGTGTAATTAAAGACGTTGCGTTCAATTTCTGGGCTTATCTTATTTTTTGTACATAGTATGGTTTATTAATATGATGTGTGCAGAGTTTGGTCATGTAATATCACTGTCTTAGTACAGTAAGCCACGTTAAGCGTTTTCTTATACTGGTTTTCTATGGGAGAAAAACGCTTAACGTGTAATTAAAGACGTTGCGTTCAATTTCTGGGCTCATCTTATTTTTTATACATAGTATGGTTTATTAATATGATGTGTGCAGAGTTTGGTCATGTAATATCACTGTCTTAGTACAGTAAGCCACGTTAAGCGTTTTCTTATACTGGTTTTCAATGGGAGGCAAACGCTTAACGTGTAATTAAAGACGTTGCGTTCAATTTCTGGGCTCATCTGATTTTTTATACATAGTATGGTTTATTAATATGATGTGTGCTGAGTTTGGTCATGTAATATCACTGTCTTAGTACAGTAAGCCACGTTAAGCGTTTTCTTATACTGGTTTTCTATGGGAGAAAAACGCTTAACGTGTAATTAAAGACGTTGCGTTCAATTTCTGGGCTCATCTTATTTTTTATACATAGTATGGTTTATTAATATGATGTGTGCTGAGTTTGGTCATGTAATATCACTGTCTTAGTACAGTAAGCCACGTTAAGCGTTTTCTTATACTGGTTTTCTATGGGAGAAAAACGCTTAACGTGTAATTAAAGACGTTGCGTTCAATTTCTGGGCTCATCTTATTTTTTATACATAGTATGGTTTATTAATATGATGTGTGCAGAGTTTGGTCATGTAATATCACTGTCTTAGTACAGTAAGCCACGTTAAGCGTTTTCTTATACTGGTTTTCTATGGGAGAAAAACGCTTAACGTGTAATTAAAGACGTTGCGTTCAATTTCTGGGCTCATCTTATTTTTTGTACATAGTATGGTTTATTAATATGATGTGTGCAGAGTTTGGTCATGTAATATCACTGTCTTAGTACAGTAAGCCACGTTAAGCGTTTTCTTATACTGGTTTTCTATGGGAGAAAAACGCTTAACGTGTAATTAAAGACGTTGCGTTCAATTTCTGGGCTCATCTTATTTTTTATACATAGTATGGTTTATTAATATGATGTGTGCAGAGTTTGGTCATGTAATATCACTGTCTTAGTACAGTAAGCCACGTTAAGCGTTTTCTTATACTGGTTTTCTATGGGAGAAAAACGCTTAACGTGTAATTAAAGACGTTGCGTTCAATTTCTGGGCTCATCTGATTTTTTATACATAGTATGGTTTATTAATATGATGTGTGCAGAGTTTGGTCATGTAATATCACTGTCTTAGTACAGTAAGCCACGTTAAGCGTTTTCTTATACTGGTTTTCTATGGGAGAAAAACGCTTAACGTGTAATTAAAGACGTTGCGTTCAATTTCTGGGCTCATCTTATTTTTTGTACATAGTATGGTTTATTAATATGATGTGTGCAGAGTTTGGTCATGTAATATCACTGTCTTAGTACAGTAAGCCACGTTAAGCGTTTTCTTATACTGGTTTTCTATGGGAGAAAAACGCTTAACGTGTAATTAAAGACGTTGCGTTCAATTTCTGGGCTCATCTGATTTTTTATACATAGTATGGTTTATTAATATGATGTGTGCAGAGTTTGGTCATGTAATATCACTGTCTTAGTACAGTAAGCCACGTTAAGCGTTTTCTTATACTGGTTTTCTATGGGAGAAAAACGCTTAACGTGTAATTAAAGACGTTGCGTTCAATTTCTGGGCTTATCTTATTTTTTGTACATAGTATGGTTTATTAATATGATGTGTGCAGAGTTTGGTCATGTAATATCACTGTCTTAGTACAGTAAGCCACGTTAAGCGTTTTCTTATACTGGTTTTCTATGGGAGAAAAACGCTTAACGTGTAATTAAAGACGTTGTGTTCAATTTCTGGGCTTATCTGATTTTTTGTACATAGTATGGTTTATTAATATGATGTGTGCAGAGTTTGGTCATGTAATATCACTGTCTTAGTACAGTAAGCCACGTTAAGCGTTTTCTTATACTGGTTTTCTATGGGAGAAAAACGCTTAACGTGTAATTAAAGACGTTGTGTTCAATTTCTGGGCTTATCTGATTTTTTGTACATAGTATGGTTTATTAATATGATGTGTGCAGAGTTTGGTCATGTAATATCACTGTCTTAGTACAGTAAGCCACGTTAAGCGTTTTCTTATACTGGTTTTCTATGGGAGAAAAACGCTTAACGTGTAATTAAAGACGTTGTGTTCAATTTCTGGGCTTATCTGATTTTTTGTACATAGTATGGTTTATTAATATGATGTGTGCAGAGTTTGGTCATGTAATATCACTGTCTTAGTACAGTAAGCCACGTTAAGCGTTTTCTTATACTGGTTTTCTATGGGAGAAAAACGCTTAACGTGTAATTAAAGACGTTGTGTTCAATTTCTGGGCTTATCTGATTTTTTGTACATAGTATGGTTTATTAATATGATGTGTGCAGAGTTTGGTCATGTAATATCACTGTCTTTTCACGTTAAGCGTTTTAGAATGTCCCGGACATGGACATCCAAGATTTGTGTCAATATAGAAAACATTTCATCACTGGATAGTTTTATTTTGTTTAATTAAAGTGTTGTTTATGTCAGCTGACTGTCCGGAACGCTTTTCAGAGAAGATAAGGAAACTTATTTAGCACAATTCACACCCAGCAGTAATTCAGAAAAACAAGTAATAAAAACTCGGTGAGTGTTTTAGCGCAATTTTCTCACCTCATGGGATCACAACACTAAGAGATAGTAAATCTTTTCCTGGATTTTTTTTTTGTGCGTTCCCGAGATTAGACCTTCCTTAAAGGGATAGTTCACTTTGAAATTAATTTTTGATATGTTTTAGCTTACCTCAAGGGCATCCAAGATGTAGGTGTCTTTGTTTCCGCAGTAGTTTCAATTTTGATATTTTTAGGTCAAACACATTCGTCTCTTGTCTGTCAGTCATATAATGCAGGTCTATGGTCACTGGCTCAAAACACAAGCACAGAGTCCAAATTAAAACAATTCCCCATCGTCCAAATGAAGCATTTCCCCATCATAAGTACACATTGATGGCCTAAGACACGAAACGAGTGGTTTGTGTGAGAAAACGAACAGTATTTATATCGTTATTATCTTTTGAAAACAGCACACGTCCAAATGATCTGACGGCTCGGGCAGGTATAGATATATACACTAGATGTCGCTTGGCTACGGTTTCGTTCCAATGAACTGCAGTAGCCAAGGCGACATCTATGAATTGATGTATGAATGATTTACCTTACACATCTGATGAAATGGCTCACATTCGTCTCTGACAGACCTCCATCTTCTCTTTCATATTAAAACATTCATTATATCGGGCCAAGATTCAGATATGAGTTTCTCCTGACAGCAAATGTGAACATGGGGCCAGTTCTCCTCTGGCCAACAAACCAACAGTGTATGATTATGATTATGTATGATTATGATTCAGGCAGCATATTACTGGTCAGAAGTCAGATTGAATCAGAACATTCACAATATGTGTCCAGTTCATCTGGTTGGGGTCGGAGTCATATACGCCGGTGTGGAGACGGGTTTGTTGAGGTGTCCATGAGGCCTTGAGCTGACATCCTTATGTCATTATATTTTTCTTATATAACTTTTAGATTTCTTTTATTAAGTAATTTATAACTATTCTTAATTTGGTAAGATGTGTCAATTAGGTAGAAATTAATTATGTTTTTATTTTGTGTGTGTATTTGTATGTATTGCCAATCCTTTGCCAATGTTCTAATGTTATTGTTATTCGAGGATTAATAAAAAATTCAACCCCAGCACAGTAGGTGGCGCTATGAACCTACAACCTTTGTTTGTTTGCTAATCGTCAGTAATCGCATAAAAGAAGAAGAAACGCGGACGAACTTCAAAATGAATATAATGGAGGATGACCACCCCCGCCACCACCACCCCGACCCCATATCCCAAATCTACACCTACGGCCAGAGGATGGGGAGTGCGGTGGCCTTCGTCGGGGAAGGCTATAGTGGGCCTCCACACTCCCCCAGGTAACACACATCTAGTGCTGAACTCTCTCAGCCGCTGCTGTTTCTGTGCGTTTACTCCTGTCACCTGTTGATCAGTGAATCTGGAACCGGTAACACTAGTGTTGAGGCTCTTCATCATTGTCCAGTCACTCGGGGTTGCTTGTGTTGGCATGGTTACTTAAATCGTATCTTTGGTCAGTGGTATCTTGCGATTTGTTTATTTGATCTTTTTTAATTACTTTTTTAAGTGTTACTTGTCTTTAATAATGCTTGGAATGTATATTAGGCTAGTTTTTCTATAGTGTTTTTAAACCAGTCAAACGTTCTGTAAGTGTTCTTTAGTTTAACTTGTTTATTCATATTCAGCTACAGATAAATGTTTTGCAATAAGACTAAATGTGAATAATTTCCAATGTTTTTTATTTTTATTTTTTTACCTTATTGGAATCTAAATTTGGAACGATATGCAACTCAATACTCTCCGGTCTGCGACGTTCACATTTGCTGTCAGGAGAAACTCATATCTGAATCTTGGCTCGATATAATGAATGTTTTAATATGGAAGAGAAGATGGTGGTCTATCAGAGATGAATGTGAGCCATTTCATCAGATGTGTAAGGTCAATCATTTGTAAACCTACGCCAACACAGGAGAATACATCAATATGTTTCTAAATATATGCGAACTGTTCCTCGCGATTTCTAAATAAAAGTTTAAAGGGATCCTTTTTAGCCCGCTTAGAAAAGTGCCATGTTTTATTTTGTGTCACCATACCTGGTCGTATAGCCTAACGTGTAACTGTTTTTAAATGGGGAAAACGTTGATTGATGTGTTTGGTCACTTCATTGCTGTCAGATACCATTGAATATACTGGGCTAAGCTAAGTGCTATCAGAGTGTCACCGCGCGCTAGAGCGATTGAGTGCACGCACTGAGATGAGAGCGGTGTGTATCAACTAGGGATGGGCATTCGATTAAATTTTCTTAGTCGATCGTCGGGAGAATTAACGATCGACTATCGATTAATCATTAATATTTTTATATTGAAATTCATTATTTCTTTAACTTTTTATGAATTAAAAATGCTATGAAAATACAAAAATACAGTTTGTTTGTCCTCGATGAGATCTTTATTACAAGAAGATCAACAGTGAAACTGGACGTTCGGTAGACTTGAAGTTATGCCCTGCGGTGCTCTAAAACAGGGGAACCTGCAGCTGCGAGCAGGCGTTCTTAAACAGAGACCCATGGCCACTTCATCCGTTTCCTGTGATCGGATAGCTATCCGATTGTGAAAAGACCAAATGTAAATGCCCTCCGAAACGCATTCGAGACGGATTTAAACCCGATCGCTCAAACCACTTCAGGAGATCTGAGACGCATTCCAGACGAAACTGGACAAGTGTAAATGCATCTGGTTGTTGAAACCACATATGTAAATTTGACTTAACGTTATCCCAAAAATGCTAAGAAATAAACGTGTGAGAGCGTGTTATAGGCTATGTCATGTTATAGCCAGATATGACGAAGCTACTTCAACACGCATCACCACAGATGAGCATCTATTCATCAAGCCAACGTGCAAACTATCGCAAATCAAAGTGAAAGTCATTCATCAACACACAATCATCTTCATTAAAAGTAAAGAACCGAAATGATCTTACCAGGGCTGTTGCCGCATTGTTGCGGTCTTTGATTTAGACATTTTCGCTGATGATCAATAAAATGCAGCTCATATCAGTTGCTTTCGGTGACGTGCAACAATTTAAATGCATATAGCGCGGGAATTCAAGATCGGATTTATATCCGTTTTGCAAAAACACATTTATGTGACCAGGTGTAAATGGAATCGTTTTGATAAATCAGTTTGATTTAATGAGTGTGATGACCGAGAGAGGAACAGGAACAAGAGGAGAAAGTAGTCTCTAATATTAGGGATGAAACAGGGTCTATTAGGGCTGATAATTACGCCAACGGTCCCCTTCAGATGATACTCTATTAATCTGTGAACCGTCACCAGTGATTGTAATCTAGTCTCTGTGAAAGATGATTGACACTGACAGCTAGTGAAGAGCATGAGGGTTTAGTTCACAGCAGAGACTCGTTCAGAAACAGAGAAATGCACTAATAGTGCTAAAACTACTCCGACTAGTAGCCATCAGTGTCTGGGACTGTTTTCCATTGTTATTCCAGGTAAAACAGACGAGACGCACCGCAGTAAACCTGTAGCGACCCGTATGGCTTCTAGAGGAGACGCTTCAGCCGTTTAATACAGAACTAGAGTCAGACGTTCACTAACACACGCTTTCATTCCCGTCTGGGGGGTATTCCAGAAAGCAGGTTATGTGACATACCCGGGTAAGTTTAAGGGTAAGTTAGTGGATTACCTCAACTTTCGGTTCCAAAAACAGAGGTAACTTTCTGGGTATGTATGTAACCATAGGAACTCACTCTCTGAAGATAACCTGCTCGGTAGCAGGTTATGTTCCAGGGTTAGTTTGTTTCAGAGAGGTGACGGAGCATGGCGTGCCCTTTTGAAGACGATCCAGTGGATGTGGAAGCACAGATAATACGAAATCTTTTCCGCCATGAGGGTGATAAACACATCGATACGTGGTTGTTCGTATCCAAATGAATATTTACCGTTTTTCAAAAGAATCGTTAATTTATTAAACGAAGATAATGGAGTTAAATATTTAACTCCATTTATTTAACTTTTTTGCGACGGGGAGTTTTTTGTATACAATAGGCGATGCAGAGCATGTGGGAAAGGCAACTGTGTGTAGGGCTGTTCGTACAGTATGCATTGCACTCAAACGGTTCCTACACACTTTTGTGCAGTTCCCTGGCCATAAACCACTGAGGGTCATTAAAGAGGAATTCCACAGAGTGGCGGGTTTGTCCATTCTATGATATTCTATGAAAGACCATTTTAGTTACATAGCACTACTTAATTTATTCATACTGTATACAGTCACAATAATTTTAAATGTTTCTAATTATATAACGTTCAATTTCAGGGTTCCCAAATGTAAATGGGTGCATTGATGGAACCCACATTCCCATTAAATCTCCTTCAGTCAATGAAGGAGACTATGTTAATAGGAAGTCAATCCATAGCATCAATGTGCAGGTGACAATAGATTTTTTTGGGTGCTAAATGTTTGGGTGTTTAAACCATTAAATCACCCTCATTACTGGTCCCCACTAACTAGGTAATATGTGATGCAACCCCTAATGTTGAAGCCAAATGGCCAGGGTCTGTACATGATGCCAGAATGTTTAGGGAGTCATCATTGTGCCACAAATTTCAACAGGGTATGTTTTGCCTTACACAATGGTTTTTAAAATTTTTTTTTTTTTTTTTTTTTTATGCAATTATACACTTTTACTACCTTTATATGACACTTAAATGGTTACTTGCTGGGGGACAGAGGGTACCCTTGTCTGCCCTATATGATGACACCCTACCCTGAACCTGAGCCTGGACCACAGGCACAATTCAACCTGGCCCACAGCAGAACACGGGTCAAGGTGGAAATGACCATAGGCATCCTGAAGGCAAGGTTTCAGTGCCTGCATGGGCTCAGGGTCAGTCCAGAAAGGTCATGTGACATCACAGCTGCTTGTGTTGTTCTTCACAGCATTGCCACACTGAGAGGTGAGAGGGCCCCCCCTTCTCTTGAAGATGGCCAAGAGGAACCCCCAGTGAACCCAGTAGACCAAAGAGATGGCAGGGTGGTACGAGACATGATTTGCCAAAATCACTTTAATTAAAACCAGTTAACAGTCAAGTGTTGTTCATTGTTTCTTAATTTCCTGTAACAAAATACATTTGTATTTATTGCTTTAGATTTCATTCAACAACAAATGACAGATTAATGTTCACATACTGTTCCCCACCTTAAGCTGGTGCTCCAGCAATTCAAGCCTGGCCTTTTTTAGGTTAAGCCTTTTCTCCTCCATTTGAAGCTGTATAAGGTCCATCTCCATGTCACTTTTTCTGATTTGCTTTTGAAGGTGGACCTTATACAGCTCTTTGGCAGGCAACTAGAAAGACAGAATAATTAAACATGACTGAAAGTCTGTAATACAAACACAGACCAAATATTTAAATGAGGAAGGAGAACTGCAGAACATTTCTTACACTGCTAAGATTCTGTGTGGAGGTAGATGGACCCTCATCTGTATTAAAATCTCCTGCCATATTCTGTAAAATGACAATGACAATTTATTTATTCTCTTATGCAAAAAAGGGGGAATGCATTCTATGCATCATACCTCTATGGGCCTCCCCACATTTTCTGTTTCTGTCACAGCAGAAGTGGTCTCTTCATCGTCAGCCTACAGTAAAAATAAGGAATGCTTGGTCTAGCAAACAGAAACCTAAAGACAATAATCACTTACAACTGTGACAGTGTGTGGTGTTGCAGGAGGATCCAATAATACAATGTGGCCATCAGCAACTGCAAGATAATTAAACCAATAATATAATCATGCATATTCAAAACTCAATGTATATTCTTAAACAAATACAACTAATAAAGAAGGACATTAGGAACATCTAAGAGTAGTAATAAGATTACAGTATACAGCATATGCAGTCAAAGCAGCATGCATACTGCACAAGTGAATCAATGACTGTAAAATGCATTCAAAATGCCTTTTTAAAATGGTGACAGTGTTGATGATTTTCTTTATTAAAACACTGACAAAAACAGTGAAAACATCAATAAATCATAAGTATTAATATGGTACACCTACATTTTACTAAGCCACTTGTCTTGGTTGCTGAGTCCGATGAACTGCCCCTGGAATCCCATCGACCACAGGTCGCCCTTTATTAAGGGACAGTGCCAGCTCCTGGGCAGCTGGGGTGAGGGAAGGTGGAGGTGGACCCCCACCTGTTTTACGGGCCTCAGCCTTCTTTCTATTGGCTATGTATAGAAAACTAAATTAGGCTACATTAAATACTAAATTACATTGCTGGAGAATGTTTTTGTGTTTCATTTTGACTTAGCTCACACTTCTTCTGGCTCCAGAAGGATTACACCTGATAAAACAAGAAGCCAACATACTAGCCAATTATGTGCATTACTACTGTAATATTAAGAAATGTATGGAGGCCAACAAGTAAATACTTGTCTATTTTTACTACATGCCCCAAAGAATTTTTGCGTCACAATGAAAGGGGAAAATAGCCCATTTATAATTTTATAAACTCATGCATTTACTCAGTCCGTTATTTTTTGCCAAGCCAACTCTCTTTCTTTTGCTGATGCAGCAGTATTGCTTTTTTTTGTTTGTTATAATGGGCTTATAGTCTTCATAAGCAAGCATTAAAACCTCCAACTCAGTTTCACCGAAATATGTAGCTCGCTTTTTTTCTCCCTGGGTTTCCATGGTGACTCCTGAAATCGGTGATCCATTGAAAATGTCTATATGTACTCGCCGTGTGCGCGCATTAACTCTGGGTAACCAATAGGAGGTTGATTAAACTAACTCTTCTCAGGTGTCTTGGAACCGACATACTCATGGTATGCGGGTTTGGGGTAAATCAACCCAGAGGTTATGATTTACCAAATGGTAAGTTAACCAAGCTTTCTGGAATACCCCCCAGGGCTTATACTAAGTAAACAAGGACTGACATTTTTAAAATTAGGGTTGCCAAAAAATTTCTCTGCGCACACTGAAATTTTACAGTGTCTCACTCCAGCCAAAGTCGGCAACCCTGATTTTCATTAGTTTCTTGAAAAGTTTCGTTCATTATTGCTGGCACAAAACTAATTTGATATGAACACACTACAAAGGGGGTGAGTTTATGTTGAGAAGAAGAGTTGTTGTAGTAGAGCACATTTGTGAGTCTGCTCAAGCTGTCGCATCCTTTTCACATTTATTTGCAATACAGTACGCAACACAAATGCAATAGCCTGTAGGCATCTTACAAGAGTTCCCACACAAGTGATTTATAGATTATCATGACAGAATATGCTCATCAAAGACTTGAATTTATCTGAACCCTCTGATTATCTTCATTTGGGACGACACTAGTTATCTTTGGGGGTCCCCAGACAATAACATTTAATTTTGTAACAGAATAATAGTTTTTTTTTTTTTACAAATGTAATTTTACACTGTTTATTAATGTTTTTACTCAATATTTGTGCAGTTTTTGGAAGATTTATGATATATTTTAAATTTCTTTAAATAAATAAATATTTATTTAAAGGGACTGTGTGTAGGAATTTCTCAATGCAGACATGTACATTCTTGTTGCTCACATATTATGGTAGCCCTGTTTGTGCTAAATAGTGTGTAATTTTTTTTTGCCATTAATATGTTTATAAGCAACTGAAAAAAGCACAAATGTCAGGGCATGTCAGAACATCTCAAGGACTCCAAAAACACCTCAGACCCCAGAGGGTTAAAACAAACTGAAACTTGAAACAACGAATAAAAGAATGTTACAGTATGAATTACTGACTGTGAAAAACATTAACTATGGTAATTAGTAGTAATGCCTTCTTTACTCGTTATATTTTTTGAAGTACGTGCATTGTTAGATATCATCATCATCATCAGAGCCTACTCTAACGTTACTTGCTCTGCTATTCATCAAAGAGCCTGTTTAACTTTTAACTATAAATGTTCTACTGTCTATATAATAAAGTACACAACCAAGCAATGAAAAATAAGCTTGTAATTAAGACCGTAACATTGACTTACCTGTCGAGAAGAAAGCAGGCAACTTCAGGGTCTCTTTTGAAAGCTTTCTCCTGCATAAGCAATCCCGACATTAACTCTTGTTTTTGTAATATCCGGTCACGTTTCCTTTTACGGTCTATTTTGGACTTTTTCGACGACGAGGACTCATCCTGTGACTCATATGTATGTATGAATGAACGGTGTATAAATAACTGTGCAGTGCAGCTTTTAAACGTGCCGGGGCAGTGACAAGCGCCTCTCACTGCTCTGCTCCTCCGCTTCTGCTGGCTTCAGTCACGTGACGCTGGCTCTGAACGAAACGCGTTGGCCTAGTACTTTTTGTCCCTCTCTGCTATTATAGTTTTTCAAGAAGGTCGGAACTACATGGAAGCCTCCGTGGACCTACCCGTCCCATGTATATAAAGATAATAAATGCTTCGTTTACGAGGATTAGTCTGATCATTGGCAGAGGTATTTGTACACCATTGAGGGCATATTTATTAATAAAAATATTGATTTTAGATAATAAAATACCTAAAAAGCTACACAGAGTCCCTTTAAATAGGCTTTTTACAAAAATACTGCATTTTATGTAAAATTCACTTTATAAAAGACCCATATTTCTAACTTTCATTCATGGGGATAACATGGATAATTTTACATGGTTTAGTGTAAACTCTTTGCCCATATTTTGTAAAATGTAGTTTTAAAAGTAAAAAATTATAATTTAAGCCACTAGATGGCTATAGAGCTACTATCGGCACGTGACTCCTCACTCTCAATATGCTATTTGACTAACTGAAAGATATCTTTTCCCAAGATTTTCCAGTTGGATTCATATCTAAATATTATGAACAATAAAATTCTAACAATAAAAATGTTTTTTTGTACTGAAATTTTGTTTTTTCAAATAATGTTACATTATGATTAGAATCAAACCTGAAAAGGATCAAAGTTGAAATTTTAGAGTTTATCATTTATTTCAATCATCTTTTTTTCATATAATTGTACAAATGTGATCTACACTTCAGTTACTAACTGTAACAGAACAGATATGTACAGTTAGATTATATATTGAGTACAAATACATGACTTGAACATTAAAATGCAATGAATTTAACAGCATAAGTTAACAAATAAGCAAATAAAGCCAGCCACCTCCGTTTCTCATAACAAGCGCGGGTGAAGCTCCGGGTGTAGCGTTAGCTTCGTCCTCTGTCACTGGCCTGTAAATTGGGTTGGTCCGGTCGGAGATCCTTTATCGTTTTTTTCTTCCAACGAACGCCTTGTGAAAGGTTTTTATTTGTAAATCAATGACAGAATTTGGTTTAACTTCTGCCATTCTCTCTACGAAAATGATCAGCCTAGCAAGGTTTTGACGGAGTCGGAGTGACGGTGTCGCCCGCGCCCGCGCACTCGCAGGAGTGGCAAAGAGCGTTGAGTTGAATGGCAGGTGACGAGAACCAATCAGATTGGATAAAATAACATGTATCCAATTCTGATTCGCCAGAGACGCAGCGACCTGCGTCCGGAGGAGAATCTTTAAGAAACCAATTAGAGACCAGCTTCAGGTCACATGCTGCCCGAAAATTTAAAGACTCCATAGACATCCATTTGTCCGGCGTCCCTCTCACATGAAACCGCATGAAACTTATTGAAAAACATAATAAAGAAAATAGTTAACCAATTAAAGCCAGTTTTTATTAAATGCTGAGGCTCTTTAGCCTGGCTAACGTCAGACCACTTTCTCTTTGAGACGTGGTCTGGGAACTACATGTTCATTTTCTCGTATTTGAGGCGTGGCCCAGAGCCCAGATGCCCAGAGCCGTTTATTGGGTGCTACAAATGTCTATCAAATGCGCCTGTACGTAGCTCATAGTCAATCGTTTCAATTATACCAGATGACGTATACAGAGCGACAGATATTCAACGAAGAAGACGACGATGGGTCAGAGATTTATGTGTACACCAGAGAGTCCTGCACGGGTCCGATTTTGTAAATCCGCACCCGCCCGTACCCGCAGTGCTTAAAACAGCACCCGACCAGTTTTCCGACAGCAGCACTAATTAAAATCTGCACCCGACCCGCTTAAAATAGAACCGACACCTGACCCGCACCCGAAATAAAATCAGTTTAGACTGTCACATTATAGACACACTTACAAAAATGTTTATTGCCAGGTCATACAGAAGTTATTACACGACAATTAACACAAGGACAACTTCAGCCGAAGCTGTCAAAAGGCCGGTACATGAAGAACATGGCTAACGTTACCACAAAACTGAGTAGCCTAATAACATTTTACCAATCGAACAGACGCGGCTACAACACTATATGCCACGCAATTTCGTCTAGCCTACATCTGACAATTCTGGGTTCAAACACGCGCTGCACACCACACATACTTAACAGTATTAAATATGAAAAATACTGTTCGATAGAACTGCTTTGTTACCACAGTTTCTGCGTGCTTCCTCAGGGATGAAGTTCCACATTTGCGGCTATCCAACACGAAAATGTTTGTAGCAAAGCCTTTCACAATATTTTCTTCAGATAACTCCAAATTTCTCCCACACACTGGACTTGATTTTTGATGACGGATTGTCGACAACTTTACAATCTCCACTAGCTATTCTTTTCTTCAACTCCTCAGCATCCATCTCGACGACTGCAAGCAGATCGCGCGCGCGCGCAGTTATGATGAATTTTTAAAGTGAAAGTAGCCTAGGTAACGTTATAGATCCTGGGAGGGCGTGGTAAATAATAAACTGATGTGGATTTTAAATTATTTTATCAACTTGAAATACAGGCATATTTTTGTAGATGTGTTCCTAAAAATATGCATATATTTTTACGTCTGTCATGTTGGAGCCATAGATATAAACAAACTGCTTCAGTGTGTCGCATAGATGTCGTCATTGTCTTGCTGCTCCCTCCCCATTCTGTGATTGGTTCCCTAGCTGAGGGGAAAATCTGGTCCATGGTATCCAGACTGCCTAGCAGCGTGAATAAAATCGCGCTACGCTCAAGGCAGCATGGGGAAACCCAGGCTAGAGGCTCTTACTACTTACATTGTATGAGTAAACTATTTAAAAAAAAATTTATATAAATTTTTTTTATATCATTTTTGTATGTATATTTCTGGAATTTTGATGGGGGCGGCGCCCTAGCGCCCTCTATTGACAAGCCGCTACTGCTATGCATCCTGATAAAGTTCCCTTGGCCTTTGGAATTAAAATAGCCCCACATCATCACATAGCCTTCACCATACCTAGAGACTGGCATGGTTTTATTTTTAAGTTAGCCTAATAGCTGGTTTGATTTGCATTGAGAGATGATCTTATGGAAAGTACTCCATGCCAATCTCTAGGCCTTGTGGTACGCCATACTGAACTTGTGATCAATAAGACATCTCTTCAGTTACTGCTACAAACTGATAACGGTCAGATAAGTATAAAACAGGAATAAACAAATATTATCTTAAATATACAGTGATAAAAATCCACTCACTCCTTTTTTATTAATCCCCATAAATCATCAGCACTGTCTCCCAACGACCTGTTTTCAGAATGCGGCTTTAGTGACGTCACTAAGCAAAGGCCCCGCCCACGAGTGTTGTCAGACACTGCCGTTTCAACATAGCCCCGCCCTGATCGAGTTCACAGCTGCTGCACTGACGAGAATATCTCCCAAGCGTTGTAGGTGTTGTGTGGCTGGATGTATTAATCCACATAGCTCTCTCTCTATTTACTCCCGAAATCTGAGGCAGCCGCTGAAGACGAGGTGGAATTATTTTGTTTTTAAAGGGATACTCCACTTTTTTCGGAAATAAGCTCATTTTACATCTCCCCCAGAGTTAAACAGTTGAGTTTTACCGTTTTAGAATCCATTCAGCCGAACTCCGGGTCTGACGGTACCACTTTTAGCATAGCTTAGCATAGATCATTGATTCTGATGAGTCCAGTAGCATTTCTTTCAAAATGACCAAAGAGTTTCAATATTTTTCCTATTTAAAACTTGACTCTTCTGTAGTTAAACCGTGTACTAAGATCGACGGAAAATGAAAAGTTGTGATTTTCTAAGCCTATATGACTAGGAACTACTCTCATTCCGGCGTAATAATCAAGGAACTGTGCGGCTGTACCATGAGTGCAGCAGGCGTAATGATATGACGCAGCGCCTGAAAATAGGTCTAATAGGTTAGACAAACTTAGTCCCGGTCACGTTGGAAGAAGTTACCGAGCTGGGGACTATTTTCAGGCGCTGCGTCATATCATTACGCCTGCTTCACCCATGGTACAGCCGCACAGTTCCTTGATTATTACGCTGGAATGAGAGTAGTTCCTAGCCACATAGGCCTAGAAAATCGCAACTTTTCATTTTCCGTCGATCTTAGTACACGGTTTAACTACAGAAGAGTCAAGTTTTAAATAGGAAAAATATTGAAACTCTTTGGTCATTTTGAAAGAAATGCTACTGGACTCATCAGAATCAATGATCTGTGCTAAGCTATGCTAAAAGTGGTACCGTCAGACCCGGAGTTCGGCTGAATGGATTCTAAAACGGTAAAACTCAACTGTTTAACTCTGGGGGAGATGTAAAATGAGCTTATTTCCGAAAAAAGTGGAGTATCCCTTTAAAGAAAATGCTCCCTCAAATCTACCGAAATTCATTTATGTACTTATGCACTTCTTATCCTATGTTTACTCAGCTCTTACAGTGATTTTCTGAAGTAAAACTGACGCTTCATCTTTTGTGTTATGTACAATAAACTTTATTAAACTCATCAGTATATGTTTGATCATCATTCGGACCTGGGGCCTGTACCATGAAGCCGGATTAGGTGGCTAGCCGGCTATGTTTCAGCTTAGTTTCCGCCAAACCTGGGTTTTAGGTACTATGAAAGTAGCTCGGCTTAAATCGGTGTTCGTTGCCATGGTATCTTACGCTGCACGGCTAACCTGCTCCGGGGCAGGTTATGATCTGGATTCGAGATCTCAGACTGAAGTTTGACCAATCAGCTGAGAGCAAAGAAACATATAGGTGACGTAACTTATTCCAAGTGTTTGTTGCAATGACTTCACCTTTTCTTCCAAATCCGGTGGACATCTCAGCGCAAATTGTTAGACGAGCACTTTGTAAAGAAAGAGTTTTTAGCCTGACAAAATCCCCTTGCCTTTCCTGATAGTTACTTGTATGAAAGATACAGCTTTTCCGCGGAAGGAATGTCTTATTTTGCGAACTTCTTGAGCCGCACATAAATAATTTAACACGTCGAATTCATGCACTACTGTACCGCAAATGGTATTGCGTTTGTGTTTTTTTGCAAGTGGTACATACTTGCACGGTGGGTGACGCACAGAAGCTGGGGGAAAACACGGTTTGTCGAACCATTCGCAAGGTGGTCCTCGCTCTGCAGGAGTACATGAATAGTTTCATTAATATTGTTCCCCGGACATTTATCGACTATGTCCATAAAAGAGGGCTTTTATAAAATTGCCGGTAAGATATATTGATAGGGTGACATCACATGAACACTTTTTTTTTTTTTTTTTTTTAATGCACATTTCACAAATGTACTATACAATATAATACATGTTAAGAATTATTTTAAATCTTTATTATTATTCTGTTAATCTTATGATAGGATTCCCTATAGTCTATTGCTCCAGTCTCCACTGCTCTAAGAGAACATGAGGCAGATGTTAATAGGAAATCCTATCACTTCAGGTAGAGATGTGAATTTGTGAGATGATTATTTTCTGTGAGATGAATCTTTAAATTAGTAACATTAACAGATATAAAAATGATCTACTAAACATTTCATCTGCTGATGACTTGTGGTCATGAACGTATGATCACAAGTTTGGATGCCAAATGGCCTGGCTCCAGTGCTTGACTCACAAATTTTCCGTGAGTCTTTGTTGTGTCAGCGCTTTGAGGAAAGCAAGTTAAATTTGGTACAGTACAAAACAGTTAATTTGAACTAAGATAGAAAAACCTACACAATAACCCCCTGACCTCAGACAGGGCCACAGCACCGCTTCAATGTGGCCCTCAGTAAAACCAGAGTGAAGATCGAGATGACCTTTGGCATCCTAAAGGCACGTTTCAACTGTGTTCAGCCCTTAAGAGTCACCAGAGCGGGCATCAGAGATAGTGGCTGCATGCATGTGCCATTCTGCACATTATAGCCACCAGTAGAACAGAGCGAGAAACACCACAAAACCAGCTTCTCCCCGATGAAACTGACCCGATCACACTTGACCACTCAGCTGGTGCAGATGTAGATGCAATCACCATACAATATTACACTTAATAAAAGCACAATGAAACTGCAGATAAGTCTCAAACTGTTTTATTGGTTTTGTGGGATGAGAGGGAGAAAGAGAGCAAGAGAAAGTTTCATTAATAAATATTAATACTATAGTGTTACTTGGTTAAATAAGTTCACATACTGAGATATTTATTCAGCTGTTTGATCTCCATTTTTTTCTTCTCAGCTCACAGTCAGCTCCTAGTGAACAGTCTAGTTCAAGACTCCTTTAGTGTGCAGTCTAGTTCAAGTCTCATTTAGTGTGCAGTCTAGTTCAAGTCTCCTTTAGTGTGCAGTCTAGTTCAAGTCTCATTTAGTGTGCAGTCTAGTTCAAGACTCCTTTAGTGTGCAGTCTAGTTCTAGTCTCCTTTAGTGTGCAGTCTAGTTCAAGTCTCCTTTAGTGTGCAGTCTAGTTCTAGTCTCCTTTAGTGTGCAGTCTAGTTCAAGTCTCCTTTAGTGTGCAGTCTAGTTCAAGTCTCCTTTAGTGTGCAGTCTAGTTCAAGACTCCTTTAGTGTGCAGTCTAGTTCAAGTCTCCTTTAGTGTGCAGTCTAGTTCAAGTCTCCTTTAGTGTGCAGTCTAGTTCTAGTCTCCTTTAGTGTGCAGTCTAGTTCAAGACTCCTTTAGTGTGCAGTCTAGTTCAAGACTCCTTTAGTGTGCAGTCTAGTTCAAGTCTCCTTTAGTGTGCAGTCTAGTTCAAGTCTCCTTTAGTGTGCAGTCTAGTTCAAGTCTCCTTTAGTGTGCAGTCTAGTTCAAGTCTCCTTTAGTGTGCAGTCTAGTTCAAGTCTCCTTTAGTGTGCAGTCTAGTTCAAGTCTCATTTAGTGTGCAGTCTAGTTCAAGTCTCCTTTAGTGAGCAGTCTAGTTCAAGTCTCATTTAGTGTGCAGTCTAGTTCAAGACTCCTTTAGTGTGCAGTCTAGTTCTAGTCTCCTTTAGTGTGCAGTCTAGTTCTAGTCTCCTTTAGTGAACAGTCTAGTTCAAGACTCCTTTAGTGTGCAGTCTAGTTCAAGTCTCCTTTAGTGTGCAGTCTAGTTCAAGTCTCCTTTAGTGTGCAGTCTAGTTCAAGACTCCTTTAGTGTGCAGTCTAGTTCAAGACTCCTTTAGTGTGCAGTCTAGTTCTAGTCTCCTTTAGTGTGCAGTCTAGTTCTAGTCTCCTTTAGTGAACAGTCTAGTTCAAGACTCCTTTAGTGTGCAGTCTAGTTCAAGTCTCCTTTAGTGTGCAGTCTAGTTCAAGACTCCTTTAGTGTGCAGTCTAGTTCGAGACTCTTTTGTACAGGGCCCTGACTGAGTCTGTTTCCACCTGAAACATAATTCCACCACAAACATGATCATTACAAGTTTTCTGGAGGCTCATCAAATCACAAAAAGTTCCTTGACTTCCTACAAACACAGGACTGACTGTAATTTATGTCAAGGGTTTTAAATCCTTACACATTTCTTCTGAAGGCCATTGAGGTAGAGGCCTCAGTTTCTGGGGCAGGTTGTGAAAAATCCTACAATAAAAGAGATGTGTAAGGGCCAGTCCCTTTTTATGCCACACATTCAAATGTTTGCCATAGTAAAAAGCCCAGTGCATTCACATCAGCAACTGTCTGAGAACACACAGACAGAGTGTCTTCATTTCCTCCACCCTAATAAATAAAAATAGGCCAATGTAAAGCATAACTGTTGTAAAGCAGGTTATGTTTGGTGTTCTGTCTGCTGATACTGACCTCTGTGTGGGAGACTGTGTGTGTGTGTGCTGGCTTCAACAGGGACACATTTCCCTCCACTGCAGAACATACAGTCAGCCATATTTACAACTTAAAAGTAGTAATGTATTGCACACATACCCAGTGTTACTTACTTAAAGGAGCCAGCACCAGGGTCAGATTGTACAGCACCTGTAATCCCATCCATAATCGGCCGCCCCTTATTGCCTACTCAGAGCCAACTCCTCTGCCAGTGTATTCTGGTTTTCTAAATTTAACTCTTTATTTCTGTTTGCTGCAAACAAGTGTTTGTGATAAAATGTTCACAGAAGTAATAAAAGGTTGTGGTAAATACTCACCACTTTGAATTATTATTTTTATATTTTGTCTTTATCTGCTGCCAAGAACATTTGGAGTTGGGGTTGCATTTAAAAATCAAGGAATATTAATCTTTCTTAGTACATACATGTACATTTTGTATATATTATACAAATAGGCTATAGGGTATAGTAAACATATAGGCTACACATACACATAGGCCTACATAATTTTACATAAATATAGAACGTATTTGTTTAACTTACACATTAACAATCAGCAATCTTTCTCCAACAGTCTTCTCTTGCTTTGGCAGCAGAGACCGTATTGTTTCGAGCTTGAAATACATATTTAAATTCATCGTAATTCTGAATAATTATCTCTTGCTCCTCCGCGGAAAAATATAACGCTCTCGCTCTACTACCCGCGATTGGCTGTTCAGTGTCGACGTCACTCTTTTATGTGCACGCGCGCGTGGAGTAATCATAGCTTAAAGATCAAAGCCTGAGTTGACAGAGAAAGTTGATGAGCTGCATCATGGTACCAATAAAGCCTGATCGCAACGGTTTGGATTTGTCAACTCAAAACCAATCCTGTAACCCCGAGTTTGTTCAGCTACCTTCATGGTACAGGCCCCTGGTCCGAAACAGCAGACTTGTAGGCTATTAATAGTGGACACAAGCAGATGACAAATACGTTATAACCGTAATTAAAACAAAACTGTTCCATCTCTATACAGCACTCTGAATCTGTAGGCATTATTGTCCGACCCCGGGTCGAAATGAACACTGTTACTGAGAGTTATCATCATTCGGTGAGATGAGATTGTCCTGAGAGACTGAGCGCGAGCTCATGAAGCTCTGCCCCCTGTGCCGTGCAGCAGCAGCAGTTCATTTGCATTTAAAGGGCACACTCTAAAACAGCGCGTTTTTCTGAGCACCAAAAAGTGACAATTTAAACATGCTGTAAAAAATGATCTGTTGGGTATTTTGAGCTAAAACTTCACATACACACTCTGGGGACATCAGAGACTTATTTTACATCTTGTGAAAAGGGGTATAATAGGTCCCCTTTAAACCATGTTAATGAAATTCCAATAATGCCAACATAATTTTCGAGTCTATTTAAAAGAATGTTGTGGTCAATAGTGTCAAATGCAACACTAAGATCGAGTAACACTAATAGAGAGATACAACCACGATCAGATGATAAGAGCAAATCATTTGTGACTCTAACGAGAGCAGTCTCAGTACTATGGTACGGTCTAAATCCTGACTGGAAATCCTCCAGATATCATTTCTTTCTAAAAAGGAACATAGTTGTGAGGATACCGCCTTTTCTAGTGTCTTTGACAGAAAGGGTAGATTCGAGATCGGCCTGTAATTGACTAATTCTCTAGGATCAAGTTGTGTTTTTTTAATAAAAGTTTTCGGTACATATCCTAGTGACAAAGATGAATTAATGATATTAAGAAGAGGATCTGTGACCTTTGGAAGCATCTCTTTCAGTAGCTTAGTCGGTGTAGGGTCTCTACATGTTGTTGATTTAACGAGTTTAGAAAATTCTTCCTCTCCTGAGAGAGAGAGAGAGAGAGATAGAGATAGAAAGAGAGAGATAGAGAGATTATGACTGGTGTTACCTGACATCTTGGAAAGAGAAAGACAGATGCAATGATTAATGCATCCATGGCCAGGATATAATTATAAAAGACATGATTTTAAAAGTGACCTATAACATCGACTATGCAATACACTTTAATTTATTTAGTGCTAATAAAATTATTAAGCCTATTTGGAGAGAGAGATGTTTATAATGTGACAATATGTCAGTCATCGTGTGATAACGAAAATATGACTAGGCCTAGACTACTTGTTCTGAGCAGGTGTTGTCAGTGAACAGGCTGTAAAACTGTTGGCTAAGTTACAGACACTCATGAAAAACTGATGCTAATTATCTGGGAAACATTCTCTAACAGCAGTCAAGTTGTCACTATTTGTGTCAAACAAGTTGTGAATTTGTTTTATCATTAAAGCAGAACCAGCCAGAGAAATGTTGGGCGCTGCGGCATATTATAAATAGTTTTTCCGCGTGAGAAATACAATGTGTGGAGGGAGTGCGAGACCGAAATGAGTGACTGTCACGCTCAATGCGTGACACTTGAGAGCCCTGCAGCTGCCTATATCTAGCTGGAGTAAGATATGCTTGGTGTCGGTTCGTCACTCTTGTTTTGTTCTCTCACTCAGTTCCTGTATCTGAGTTCCAAGCTGAGTCATTCCTGCATTTCATCTGTGCTTTCAAGCAGCTGGGAGATCGTCCTTGAGTTTTCTTCAACCAGCTGTCCAGTCTGAGTTACCACGCTGTGTTTGATTCCTGTCTCTTCATCTCTCTCTCCTTTGGATTGCTGCATTGAGTCCACCAGTGTATTGACTGTTCCTTCAGAGTTTTTTCCGCTGTCCTGTCTGTCAATAAACTGCCTTCTTGCAATTGGATCTACAACTCCCTTTCTGACAGAACAAATCTCAAATGTGATTTATCATTTACACTATATATTGCTATATTAAGCACCAGCACTTCAAAAGAATTATATTTGAAACTAGACTTCTGAGTAATCCTGAAGATATTACAGCAACTCCTCCCCCTTTGCCTTTTAAACGAGCCTCGTGTTTATAACAGTAATCTTGCGGGGTGGACTCATTTAAAGAAATGTAATTGTCTGGTTTTACCCAAGTTTTTGTCAAACACAGCACATACTGTATCATTAACAATGAGTGCTTTTGAAGTAAGGGATCTAATATTCAGCAACCCAAGCTTTATCATTTGCTCATTTGTAGAACAGCAATTCAATTTTTACCCTTAGATGGATTTGGAAGTTTTTTGTATGTCCTAATTCAGGGAACAGACACAGTCTCTATATGATGATATGGTGAAAAGGTGAAAGAGGCTCTATGTGATGGGATTTATCTGACCTTGGTGACGCGAGGCCGCTAGCAGACGGTCGGTTTAGCCAGTCTGTCTGCTTCCTGACCTGAGCCCCAGATTGTCATGTTTTATCTCTAAGACTATGAGCCATATTACTAGAGAGAAGAGCAGCACCATCCCAGGAGGGATGAATACCATCTCTTTTCAACAGGTCAGGTTTGCCCCAAAAACTTTTCCAATTGTCTATGAATTCTATATTATTTTGCGGACACCACTTAGACAGCCAGCCATTGAGTGAACACAATCTACTAACTATCTCATCACTCCGGCGAACAGGAAGGGGGCCAGAGCAAATTACAGTGCCTGACATCGTACTTGCAAGTTCACACACCTCTTTAATATTAATTTTGGTGATCTCCGACTGGCAGAGTCTAACATCATTAGTGCCGACGTGAATAATAATCTTAGAGAATTTACGATTAGCATTAGCCAGCACTTTTAAATTTGCTTTGATGTCAGGCGCTCTGGCTCCCGGCAAACATGTGACTATGGTGGCTGGTGTCTCTATTTTCACGTTCTGTGTAATAGAATCGCCAATAACTAGGGCACAATCAACAGGATTCTCAGTGGGTGTTTCACTGAGTGGGGAGAATCTGTTTGATGTTGTAATCGGAACGGAAGAGCAGTGTTTTGTCCCGTGACTACAGTGTCTCACCGTCACCCAGTTGCCCTGCTGCACGGGCTCTACTTCAGCCGGAACCGAACAGTGTACAGAATTCCCTAAGCTAGTTGCATCCAAAGCAGTATCTAAAGCCCTTATGCTCTTACAATTAACCTCGATTAAAGTTTGGATGCATGTCTCTAGTTCTGAAATCTTCTCCAACAGCTTGACTATCTCCCTGCATTTATCACATGTGAAGCCCTCACCGCCGACAGAGAAGGCTATGCTATACATGATACACGCAGGGCAAGTGACAATAACAAAAGAAGACACTACTCACCGTGTTTGTTGACTGATCCTACTCACCACAGTTGTTTGAAGGACTCGGAAAGGCATGAGCGCGTGCGCGAAAAGACGGCAAACACAGATGGCAGATTAACAGGCTAGTGGAAGGTTAGCGATAGTGATTTAGATTAAAGCTAGCGAAGTCAGATCAATGTGAAAGACAAAATTAGATAATATCCGATATCTGGTTAATGATATATTTAGCGATATAAACAATAAGGAGTGATAATAAATAGAGATTTAAAACGGAAAGCTATATGGAGCCTTCAGACGCTAACCACTCAACAGCAAGACAGTGAGGCAGACCGGAGCAATCGATCCATGAGAAAAGTGCCATGAAAGTTTACATGGTACAATGAATGGTTGGCTACTGTTTTTTATTATTGCTTAACACAAATTTCACGATTTCAATTCAGTTCTTGTGATTTGATTCTGATCTTGATTCAATACCGATTGATGTAGTGTGTGACATCTGCGGGCTGTAAATTAAAGTGATGCTTGTTACACTGATGCCTTACACAATTTTCAGCAATACTGATGAGTGGGTACTGTGAATTATCAAAAAGTGTTTGAAATGCTTACTCTTGATTCACCAATTGTAATCTTTCTGGAAATGGGGTTATTTCATGCTTAATAATAATAATAAAAAAGTCGGTTTATGCAGAATTGTGGTTGTTTAATTGTAAAGAAGGGAGATCACTTGTAAACAATTCTTAACCTGTACCAAATTTATTTTTGTACATGATGTTATTTGTATGAGTACTTTTGGAGTAATCTAGAAGTTGCTCTAAAAACATGGATTTGATATCACTGAAGCATTCATAAAGCAGTGTTATGATACAATTTCATTGTCACTCAGCATTCAGTAAAAACATTCTTTTAATTTTACACCACCATAACCATAACAACATATTATGTAAATTATACAATTTATTTAAGTTCCATGATGGTTAATTGAACAACAGACAAAAACAAATATCAGAATCCCAGTCAAAAAGATACCGAATTTAACAGTGATCTGAATTACATCAAACAAATCTATAAATTATATATGTTGGACTCTATTTTCAGCTTTACTAAGAATAGATTATCTACTAGATTATTTACTAAGAATAGATTATCAATTTAGATGATTCAGATTAATTGGCATATTGGTTGTAATGAATAATGTTTTAAATGTACACCTTATTTACTGCATAACAATATTAATGCCATACATTTATTAAATTAAAAACATCAGAAATGACATGCCACTGGGTGTTTAACCTCAAAACATTCTTGTAATTTACTTTTTATCTCTCCAAAATGGAATAGATGTCTGTCGTGGAGCCACACCATCTGAACAGGGTTTAAAGTGATCTTTTGTTGTGATCCAACAGACAGATTTGAGCTTGAGACAGACAAAACAAAACACTGTATGACATCTAGAGCATGTGACAGATTTACATCTCTCTGTGTTGTGGTTAATTAGCAAACCACATGTTGGACAAGCACGAACCGCTGGACATTCAATATTCGCAGCATCTTTTAAAATTATAGTTTCACAATCTCTCAGCAGATCCAGATCTCTGTTGCTGCAGCCGTCATTGTCACATCTATCAGATCGAGGCTGATGACCTTTCCACTCTCTCAGACACTGCCAGCAGAACTCAAAGGTTCTTTTATTTTTTACAGAGCAAACGGTGCATTGCACACTGAGATTAGACGGGTCTGATCTCTCAATCAACCAGTCACAACCAGGACACTGAAGAGAGAAAGAGCTTATGAACAATAACTTAACCATACTTTTGATTGTAAGAATAAAAAGCTGTAGGAAACATACTCACATTCTTGATGTCAACTATCTTTCTCGTAGCGTTCTTGGCAAGAGTTTCTTCAAAGAATTGCTGTTCTTCTGTTGTAAGTTTGGCTAATGTACGGACTTCAGTGTAAGACCATAGATCACTACACACAGGGCATCTCAGCTCGGCTTTACCCTGCAATTAAAGAGTAGTTCATCCAAAAAACATAAAAATTCTGTCATCATGATAATTTATTCACCCTCATAAACCCATGAGACTTTTTTATAATCTTTGAAACATATATTATGATATTTTTAAATGAAATCAGAGAGGTTTCTGTTCCTCCATTGAAAGTCCAGGTAATCGAAACTTTATTTTACACAATACACAGGAGAATAGGAAGACACAAAAAAAAAAAAAAAAAAAAAAAAAAAAGAAGAAGAAGAATTTGTTAAGAATAAAAAAATATTTCAAAATTAAAACTGCATTAAAAAAAAAAAGTAAAATCTGCTCATGATATGAAAAAAATAGACTTACATCAGTCAGCTGTAATCTGCAGTAGTCAGTCAGTGTCTGTGGACCAGTGATGTGACCACAGGATAATTCAGCTCTTAAAACATCTGGATCATCATCATATGGATCTGAAGGGGAAAATACATTATTTAACATTTGCAGAAAGATCTTTTTTTTTTCTTCATTCAGTTTTCCATTTAATTTCAACTACTACCATGGTGAAGTGTGCGACAGTTAATAATTTCTGGTTTCCAGAACATACTGTTTATATTATTATTTATTTTTTAATAAATGCTTTAATACAGATTTCAACTTTTAATATATGTACCACGAAAATATGTTTTAAGAGTCTATTTGAAAGCAAAATAAAGAAGGTGCGGAGGTGAGCGGCAGCTCATTTTCGGCCTACATCATAAAAATTGTCCATTTATTTATACGTAAATTCTGCCCTACGTTCCTTCTCAAGAAAAGGAGAAAATGCTCTGTGACCCTGTTGTACCAGCTAGGCGTCTTTTCCATTGACTTGACCAGTGTCCTCTCAATGGCCAACAGAGTTAGGTATAATTGTATAAATGTAATAATATAATAAAGGTATAATATAATAAAGTATAATAATACTACTAATAATATTTTTTTATTAATAATTAAAATAAAAAAAATTTTTTGAATAATTAAAATATAATAAGTAATAATATAATAAAGATGTAAATGTATAATTGTTTGAAATGTATTATGAAAATTGGCTAGCAATTTCGACAAGCAAATACCGAGAGATAGGTTGCAGCAGTTTGTAGTTTCAAAGCACTGAAAAAAACTGTTCAGGGGTGTTTCCCAAAATCATAGTTGCTAACTAAGTTAGCAACTTTGTTGGTTGCAATGCAATTTCCCATTGCCAACCAACTAAGTTGCTAACAGGTTAGCAACTATGATTTTGGGAAACACCCCTGAACAGCCCGATTGTCACTGGACGCTGGGCTTCAACAGGGAAATGCACTGTGACGCTACGGGAATGTATGAGAAGGAAATCGAGTCAAAACCTGCTATATGTAACTGATTATGAACGAACTCGTCTTTGAGATGAACGTGTTCTAACGCATTTTTAGTCAATAAAATGTTAACACAATAGTACATATTTGACTTTTTTTTTTTTTTTGACATAGGGGAAGCAGAGCTTTCCTCGTAGTCTTAGAATGATACATACATACATATACACATACATACATACATACATACATACATATACATATAATATCAGTGGAGATTTCTTTGTTTTGAGATGTTTGGAATTAAATGTTCCTGTGTGTGTGTGTTGAAAAAGGAAGACCGAGAGCATTACTCAAAAAAAAAAAAAAAAAAAAAATCCACTGTCGTACGCCGCGAAAATCAGGCGAAAGGGTGTCTTTATGAAATCCAGAGACGCATTTCAGATGCACGCTAGGAACAGGTAGAAACGAATCGAGGACAGCCGCATTCAAATCAGCCCGATGTGTTAAACAATGTTCCGTCTTCAACTTTTCTGTTTCATTGTGACCTTCTCAAACCTTCGTTCTTTTACAGCTGATGTAGCAATTTATCCAATGAGTAGAAAAACATTAGCGCGTCTCTTATTACGAAATATTACGAAAAATAAATAATCTTTGCAGAATCTACCAAGATCCTTGACAATTTTCTGTAGTCCCTGTACTGAGCAGAATGGAATCTATCTGGACTATTGTTGTGTCCGTCTTTATAATAATTAAACGCGAATTTACTAAAACCGTAATTCAGGTCAAGAACAAAATTGTTAGCACAAACATTATTTATCCTAATACAATGGGTAGCGTTATCTTGTCTAGTGGTAAAATAAAAGATAAAAATACTGAGAACTCACCGATGTCGTTGCCTTTTCTCACGAGCTTAATGCCGAGGTTACTGTCAGACACATCGTACCGTTTTTCATCAAATGACATTTTGAGTAAGAAAATATTTTAAAGAAGAATGGTTTCTCCTAACACGTCTGTTTTTTACTTTCGTTTCCTCAAACTTACCTATAATCACATGACTGATCTGACTAGGGCGTGTTTAACTTTCATATGAGGAAAATAACAGCAGGTGACCTTGTGAAACAGATTTTGTGCCAAGCAAAAACCCATTCAAACCCATTTTTTTTATTGAGCAAAAAATAAATAAATAAATAAATAAATGCAATTGACATTTGTTCTTCTCCAATGTATAAATGAGTGTTAAAAGCAAGATTTGTGCCAACTTATTTTTTTCCCAGGACTGAAGCAACATAGTATGTGAACTAGCACTGAAGATTTTGAAGAGAACACACTTACTGTAACAATGAGCAATGCTGTAAGAATGTAGAAAAATTGTAAGATGATGATAAGATGATATAATAATAAGATTTTGCATGTGTACAAACATATTTTCACATACATTGCACATTCCACTAAATTGTGTTGTAATAGCGAGATATGTCATTTTGACGACATCTTTTCTTGTGATAACGTGATGTTATGCCGTTAAAACAACATATTTTGTATTGTACAATGTGTAGTCATGTACAAAATATGCCTTTATCCACATAAAATGTATATTAGCCAATCATGCCTTTATCATACTTCCACCTTTGAAAAGCTGAAGCAAATAGCATCCTACTACATTCCAACGCTATAACGTGAAAAACGCTTAACATGGCTTAATGTACTAAGGCAGTCATGTTAAAAGATGAAATTCTGTACACGCCTTATTAATAAAGCATACAAATAACAGACGAGCCCAGAATATGAACACACATCTTGCAATTAAATGACTGTTTGTGTAATGTAGTAATTATTTTGATTATTTAAATTCCTTCTGTAAAAAGCACTGGGTTTGGCAAATGAAATGTATTTCAAGCAAAAATTGCTTAAGATATTTCGTTTTTGTTCCCCAGTGAATTAGATTAATTTCTCTTTGTCTCGCTCTCCTGCTGTTGTGTATAAAGCACAAACCCAGTTAACTTTAAATAATGTTAGCAGACGAGGGAGAAAATAAAGTGTTTTACGGAAAAAAAAAGGGACAGAAAGACAAAGATAGAGGAAATCTTTTTGTTTTGAGGGGATTTGTTTTGTTTTATTTGTCTTTTGAGCAATGGTGGCCTTTCTAAAGTAGAAGTTTTGTCATTCCTGCAGTTTAGTGAATTTTGGACTAAATGTGGAGGATTTTATCGTTGACAAGATGATTGACAGGTCAGTTTACGTGCCAGAGAGCAACCGTTAAAGGCGCTTTTGTATGACGTGATAATATGGAGGTAGATTTGTGTCTTTATTATTCAATCAAAAAAAAGGTTGCTTCAATCAAAAAATATATTTTCAATCAAAAAAACCCGTTTCAATCAAAGAAAAAAAGTGTTTGAATGCAAAAATATATTTGAGACTCAAAAAAATGCATTTGAACACTATTTTTTTTTGCTTGAAAATGTTTTTTTTGATAGAAGTGAAGGTTTTTTTGTTTGAAGCAACTTTTTTGATTGAAGTATTGTTGTTTTGTGTTTGGGCCATATTATGGGTAGGACATTTGTGTCTTTATAATTCAATCAAAAAAGAAGTTGCTTCAAACAAACAAAACATATTTTCAATAAAAAAATCACTTCAATCAAAAAATAAACCTTTTCAATCATAGAAAAAATGTTTTTGAATGCAAAAAAAATATTTGAGACTCAAAAAATTGCACTTGAACACTTTTTTTTTGATTGAAAATGTTTTCTTTGATTGAAGTAATCTTTTTTGTGTTTGGACCATGTTATGGGTAGGACATTTGTGTCTTAATTATTCAATCCCAAAAAAGTTGCTTCAATCAAAAAAAAACATTTTCAATAAAAAAAATAATAATTTCAATCAAAGAAAAAACTGTTTAAATGCAAAAAAAAAAAATCATTTGAAGTGTTTTTTTTTATTGAACTTTCTTTTTTTTTGAATGAAGTGAAAAAAGTTTTGAAGTCGTTTTTTTTTAAAATCATTTTGACACAAACGTACCGCAGTGGGGGCGGGTGCTTCCCCATTGGTCAGACATGTTTGAGTGACAAGTGTCTACACCAACGACGTCTTTCTGACAAGCAAGTCATGGTCGCCACTCGCCAGCGAGCCAGGAAGCAGTGGTGGAGTTGTTGGTAAGTAGATAAAACCGTATTAAAATGATTGGTGTCACGTTATTAGCCTACTCTGTTTGATATTTCGATTAAACATACAGCTTGCTAACTTAGCTCACGTTGACTAATTTGTGTGATGGTGTTAGATATCTGACGCCTCATATTGTCAGGCAGGCTAGCAGGGTGCGCTAACGGCTAATTGAATTGTTTATTTCACTTAAGTAACGTTACAGAGGCTTGCTATGTGCTTGTGCTATATTGTGTTATAATACGTAACGTCATTAGTGGTCAAACAACAGTCCACAGGCCAACTGTTGCCCACAGCGCTGCCTGTTTAGCAGCAACAGGTCATGCAGAGCCTGAGTCTATCTTCTCACACAGCCCACAGGATTACAGCTATTTGACCGTCCCGCTCTCTCTCTCGCTCACGGGTAGTGGTCTCCCCACCATCACAGTCAAATGCTCGCAGACACAGAGGCAGATGCTGTTATTTTGAGAGCGGGGCTTACATATGCCGTCCCGTACGGAAAATAATGTTGCATACCACCGGTAACATGAATATATATTCCGTTGCTCGGTGCGCAAACTAGCTGTGTCAGGCATTATTTATAAGTAGCCTAATGTCCTGCACAACTCCACATGGAAAACTGGCAGTTCAATGAAGTGATGCTTATTGTCTGACATAGTGTACAAGTAGTTACTAGCTTAAAGTATTGTGCCAATAATGATCCTTCTGGTGTGTGTGTGTGTGTGTGTGTGTGTGTGTGTGTGTGTGTGTGTTGCTGCAGACAGAGACACGAGACAACTTAATTTCAGCTACTTAAGGCTTTAGCTAGTTAGCTACTTTAAAAAAAAAACAAAACAAAATAAAAAATATCTGGCTAAATGTACGCTATATATAGCATTAATGCCATTATGCTTAACGGTTACACTAACAAGCCATCAAAATTGATGGCTTGTATAATAAAAGTAACCATACGACACTATTGAGCAGTTATAATTGAGAGTGCAGCAATACCTGTATCGATATCAATACTGCTTATCAATACTTCAAATAATTTGATGCAAAAAATAAAGTATCACATAAAGAAATTAATGTGTCATGCCTACAGAGCACAGCATTTAGAGACACCAAAACTTAGGCCAAGCCAGGACCAGAGTCCTACATTATCAATCAGCATTGCAATAAAATAGAAAAATACAACTTCAAACAACTTTCACTCACACACCTTCTAATAAAACATCTTACATAAACATGTCAATAAATCAACACTGAATAAGGCAAGACTTGTAATGGGTTGACAGGACAATACTATATGATATTAGAAATCTAAATAAATGAATACTAATTAAACAAACCATCTTGTCTTCTTTTCCAAAGATTTTCATTAAAAGAGCTTTTGTGTCTCAACTGAATGCCAAATTTACCAGAAGGATCATTATTGGCACAATACTTTAAGCTAGTAACTACTTGTACACTATGTCAGACAATAAGCATCACTTCATTGAACTGCCAGTTTTCCATGTGGAGTTGTGCAGGACATTAGGCTACTTATAAATAATGCCTGACACAGCTAGTTTGCGCACCGAGCAACGGAATATATATTCATGTTACCGGTGGTATGCAACATTATTTTCCGTACGGGACGGCATATGTAAGCCCCGCTCTCAAAATAACAGCATCTGCCTCTGTGTCTGCGAGCATTTGACTGTGATGGTGGGGAGACCACTACCCGTGAGCGAGAGAGAGAGCGGGACGGTCAAATAGCTGTAATCCTGTGGGCTGTGTGAGAAGATAGACTCAGGCTCTGCATGACCTGTTGCTGCTAAACAGGCAGCGCTGTGGGCAACAGTTGGCCTGTGGACTGTTGTTTGACCACTAATGACGTTACGTATTATAACACAATATAGCACTAGCACATAGCAAGCCTCTGTAACGTTACTTAAGTGAAATAAACAATTCAATTAGCCGTTAGCGCACCCTGCTAGCCTGCCTGACAATATGAGGCGTCAGATATCTAACACCATCACACAAATTAGTCAACGTGAGCTAAGTTAGCAAGCTGTATGTTTAATCGAAATATCAAACAGAGTAGGCTAATAACGTGACACCAATCATTTTAATACGGTTTTATCTACTTACCAACAACTCCACCACTGCTTCCTGGCTCGCTGGCGAGTGGCGACCATGACTTGCTTGTCAGAAAGACGTCGTTGGTGTAGACACTTGTCACTCAAGCATGTCTGACCAATGGGGAAGCACCCGCCCCCACTGCGGTACGTTTGTGTCAAAATGATTTAAAAAAAAAACGACTTCAAAACTTTTTTCACTTCATTCAAAAAAAAAGAAAGTTCAATAAAAAAAAAAACACTTCAAATGATTTTTTTTTTTTTTTGCATTTAAACAGTTTTTTCTTTGATTGAAAATATTTTTTTTTGATTGAAAATGTTTTTTTTTTGATTGAAGCAACTTTTTTGGGATTGAATAATTAAGACACAAATGTCCTACCCATAACATGGTCCAAACACAAAAAAGATTACTTCAATCAAAGAAAACATTTTCAATCAAAAAAAAAGTGTTCAAGTGCAATTTTTTGAATCTCAAATATTTTTTTGCATTCAAAAACATTTTTTCTATGATTGAAAAGGTTTATTTTTTGATTGAAGTGATTTTTTTATTGAAAATATTTTTTGTTTGTTTGAAGCAACTTCTTTTTTGATTGAATTATAAAGACACAAATGTCCTACCCATAATATGGCCCAAACACAAAACAACAATACTTCAATCAAAAAAGTTGCTTCAAACAAAAAAACCTTCACTTCTATCAAAAAAAACATTTTCAAGCAAAAAAAAATAGTGTTCAAATGCATTTTTTTGAGTCTCAAATATATTTTTGCATTCAAACACTTTTTTTCTTTGATTGAAACGGGTTTTTTTGATTGAAAATATATTTTTTGATTGAAGCAACCTTTTTTTTGATTGAATAATAAAGACACAAATCTACCTCCATATTATGATAATAGTATGTCTCAAAGCTTGTCAACTCTTCTGCTACACACTCAAAAGTATGTGCTTTTTCTTCATAAAAAGAGTACATAGCTACTTTTAGGGTGTAGTATAAAAATTGACACGCAGCAAATCTCTGCTTCTATCACTTGTTTCTGCTTCTTAACCAGTTTTGATCAGTAGATTCGGTACTCTTTCAGAAGATGTTTAATAGCGAAAATTCAGTCAATGGCAAGGAAAGAGTTCAGAGTATTTGCAATAGTTAGAGACATTAAAGCTCTTGCTTTTGTCTCTCTCAGTGGAGGAGAGTGAGTGAATGAGTGAATATGAATGAAAACTCTCTGTTTTGGAGGAGATTTAGGTCCATTTGTCTTTTGAGCAATAATGGTCTTTCAAACGTATATCCATGTTTTCTGACAAAATAATGAATGATCTGAAATGCTGTAATTTGATGTGTGGGGCGCTGACCTGAACCAAACCATGAGTGATCTGTCATGATGGACTCATGAATGACCAGTAGATGGAGCCATTGCTCCATCACAGACACAGATGATTGTGTGACTTCAAATAATGATGAAATATGTCAGAATCTCTTAACGTTACATCACATAAATCAACCAAATTAGAAATAACCACTTCAACGAAAGAAACACAAGACTGATATTTGCTTAGATAATCAGCATAT
The DNA here is from genome assembly GCA_021464565.1 of Rutilus rutilus. NCBI lineage: Eukaryota > Metazoa > Chordata > Actinopteri > Cypriniformes > Leuciscidae > Rutilus > Rutilus rutilus. The sequence goes on along the minus strand of JAJAQA010000022.1, from coordinate 1,397,683 downwards.
TTTATCCAAAGTGACTCACAAACAAGGAAAAGTGCAAGAAATTTGTCAAGATACACAACATTCATAATAGGACAATATTAAAGTCTCAAAAGCACAAACAGAAGAGACATACAAACAAAAAGAGAAGTAGCGTAGAAGTAGTTGAAAATAAGTTGTGTTCATGTGCGAACATGAACGTGTGTTTGTGGATGCAGGATGAAACTCACTAATATTCAGAGTCCATGCAGCTCTGGAGAACACAAGACTGAAGATTCAGGACAGAGCATTTGTTTAATGCTGAACAGTCTGAACAGTTCAATATCCCTTAACAGGGGTATCAAGCTCAGTTCCTGGAGGGCCGCGGTCCTGCAGAGTTTAACTCCAAACCTAATAAACCTTTCTTAGCTCAAATCAAATTTTTGAAACTTTCCAGTCTGGTTTCAAGCCTCTGCACAGCACCGAGTCTGCTTTATTACGGATTTTTAATGCTATACTGTTAGCGACTGACTCTGGTGACTCTGTGATACTAATACTGTTAGACCTAACCTCGGCTTTTGATACAGTTGATCATAAAATTCTCTTATCCCGACTAGAATGTTTTGTGGGCATCCAGGGAACTGTCTTCATTTGATTTAAATCATATTTAACGAATAGAAGTTTCTCTGTTAGACGGGGTAATTTTTCTTGCCCATCTCTCCTGTGGAGTGCCGCAGGGTTCAATTCTCGCACCCATTCTTATTTCCCTGTATTTACTTCCTCTAGACTCCATTTTCAGAAAGCATGGTGTATCATTTCACTGCTATGCAGATGATACCCAAATTTATTTACCTCTGAAACGCAACAAACATTCTTCTCTGCAAACTCTTTTTGCATGCCTAGATGAAGGGAAAATGTGGTTTTCTCAATTTCTTATTTTTGAATGAATCTAAAACCGAGGTTACAGTCTTTGGCCCCCATGGAAACTTTAAGAGCAGTAACATTGACCTGGATTACCTTTCTCCTTCTACCTCATCCTGCATTAAAAACTTAGGTGTTAACCTATGCGCGTGAACTCGACAATCGATTACTATGGCCTTCCACCGAAAACAGGATGTAAACAAAGGTATGAGCGCTGGCTGAATTAACTTCATTTTTATTAATATCTCTAACATCTACTGCAGTCAGATCCACCCGTGTTCACTCGGAAGGAATCACTCACATTTTCTGTGCACTTGTAATGACACTTAAAGGATGTTAAGAGGCTAAAAAGCAGGCTTACTACTTGCCCCATTGAAGTCAATAGGGTGCAAATTTGAAAAATAGGATAACACGGTGTAGGCAACACCGATTTTTGTCGTTGTTCTCTGTACTGACAGCACTCCAAATGTACAAAAAAATGAGCTCAATGTTAAAATTGACCGGAGTTCTCCTTTAAGACATCTCACACTCTGATCTCTCACACACGGAGCTCTGATTGGTCCAGCAGGAGCTGACACAACAAGGGCTGCTGTGAAGTGCTGGTGTGTTCTGGTGACAGATCAGTGTTTGAACATCTCATCATGTTTGTCTTTAGCCCCTTTCACACAGCGCATTGAACCCGGGAAATTGCCGGCAAATTGCCGGAACGCCTTCTGTGTGAACGCAAACACGACCCGGGTTTAATGCCGGGATTGATGCCGGGTTGGGGACCTAGTAACATTGCCGTGTTCAGTCCCGGGACGCGCGCTGTGTGAACAAAAGCCGTAATAATGCCGTGTCGTAGTGATGACCCTGAAGCCGGGATCGTTCGCCAGCTGTGAAACGGTACGAAAAGTGCAAGTTTATGATCGAATCAGAGAAATAAATGCACAAGCGTGGTTTCGCAGCTCATAAGCAAACTGAAGACGCTGCTGAGACATTACAAGTCACATCGATGTCACGTGTCTTTACGGGATTTTTACGGGTTGTGTGTGAACGCGCTCTCTGATTCCGGAAAATCACTGGCAGTGTGAATGAACCAAAATCAAATAAACCCGGGTCAAATTTATCCGTGTATTTTCTGGAATCTCTGTGTGAAAGGGGCTTTTGTCACCATGAGTCGCTCAGTTCTCCTCTGGCCAACGAGCTAACAGTGTATGATTATGATCCAGGCAGCATTACAGGTCAGAGGTCAGTTTGGATCAGAACATTCAGAGTATTATCCAGTTCCATCTGGTTGAAGATCGGAGTCACGCCGGTATGGAGACGGGTTTGTTGAGGACCAGTGCCGATGGCTGTCGTGTCGATGAGGCCTTCACAGGGGAGAGTCTAGAGCCCCTTTAACACAGAGATTCCGGAAAATACACGGATAAAGTGACCCGGGATTTGACCCGGGTTCGTTTGATTTTGGTTCATTCACACTGCCAGTGATTTTCCGGAATCAGAGAGCGCGTTCACACACAACCCGTGTATGTCCCGGAAAGACACGTGACATCGATGTGACTTGTAAAGTTGTAATCTCTTAAGTTTGCTTATGAGCTGCGATTTCTCTCTCGAGAAACCACGCTTGTGCATTTATTTCTCTGATTCGATCATAAAATTGCGCATTTCGTACCGCTTCACAGCTGGCGAACGATCCCGGCTTCAGGGTCATCACTACGACACGGCATTATTACGGCTTTTGTTCACACAGCGCGCGTCCCGGGACTGAACACGGCAATGTTACTAGGTCCCCAACCCGGCATCGATCCCGGCATTAAACCCGGGTCGTGTTTGCGTTCACACAGAAGGCGTTCCGGCAATTTGCCGGCAATTTCCCAGGTTCAATGCGCTGTGTGAAAGGGGCTTAGATGACACCATCTCTGCTGACCTCATCATGTGTTGTGGTCGTGTCTAGGCGCAGGTCCACCATCTGATCTGGATACGGCCCGGTATCAGTTGAAGCAATAGTTTATTAACTGCTGTTTAGTCCATGTGTGAACATAAACATTTATTTTAAGTATTGATTTTCATGTCCTCTCCACTACACAATAGGCTTGTTTGAGATGAGCAAAATCTGCGCAGAACCGATCACCGGTGATCACCGCGAGATGCATCCTGGTTAGAAATGTGTCTAACCAGGATGCATAATAATAATAATAATAATAATGTATAAATAGTTGTTAAACAACCATGATGTATTGTTCTCTTTTAAAATGTTTGATTTTAAAACTATCATGTTATTATGTATAATATATAATAATGTATAATAATGTATAATATATATAAGGGCCTTATTAAGGGGGGAGATGAGACAGGGTATAGGGAACTGGCCAATGACATCATGGTCTATGGAGAGGAAAATGACCTGTTCCTCAATGTAGACCAGAGAGCTCGTTATAGACTTTAGGAAGAAAAGCCCTCCTCTGCAGCCACTCACCATCAAGGGCACTGTGGTGGAGAGGGCCGACAGCCACAAACTCCTGGGCCTGCATTTAACATCTAACTTGAGCTGGACTACAAACACTGTCACCACAGTGAAGAAAGCTCAAAAACGACTGTATTTTATCAGGCTTTTGAAGAAGGCTGGGCTTGGGATGTGCCCTCTTACTCATGCCTACAGAGGACTTATAGAGACTGTCTTGACATATGGCATTACCGTGTGGTTTGGAAATGCAACACGGGCAGAGAAGAAGTGTCTCCAAAGAGTTATAAAGACTGCAGAGAGAATCATTGGGACAAACCTCCCACCCATGACTGAACTGTACACAGAGCGCTGTAAGAAGAAAGCTAAGTCCATACTTGGTGACATTCATCACCCAGCTCACTCACTTTTGAAGCCCAGACACAAAACCTACAGCCTGAGACATATAAGAGCGGACAGTATCATTACACATAAAACACGCTTCTATAACAGCTTTTATCCAGCAGTGGTGAGACTAATGGCTAACTCATAGAAATAGGGTATATGGTATATATGGCTAGCAAGCACTGGTGCACTGTGTTTATTTATTCATTAATTTATTTATATATGTGTATGTGTATATGTGTTTGTATGTATGTGTATGTATGTGTATATATATATATATATATATATATATATATATATATATATATATATATATATATATATATATATGTGTATGTGTGTATGTATATATATATGTGTGTGTGTATGTATGTGTATATATATATATGTATATATATATTGACTCTAAGGGTGATGCAGTACAATTCCTATGAATGTGTACAATTCTTTTTGTGCTCTGCAAATGGCAAATAAAACTTTGAACTTTGAACTTTATAAGTTATGTGCGAATATTCCAAAACTATCTGACAGTGTGCTCTCTATATGGGTTACTTATTTAATTGTTGTCATATTTATATAAAAAATTTAAAATAAAAACATGTCTGTAATTAAAGTAAAAATGATTGATAAACACATCTTTGGAATTGAATAAAATAACAGTACTTTGGGTGTCTTGTTCATTATATTTATTTTCAGATAAAAGCAACAGAAATTAAATAATTAAATTTGTTAGCAGCAACACCATGCATGAGCTGAATCCTGTGATATCCGCCCGATCTCGCAGGTGTCTGATCCACAACGAGAAGAGAGAACTGTCCCCACTTCTTTCACTCCTCTCCTCACTGCAGTGCCTACTCTCGACTGCATCTCAGGTGAGGTGCATCTCAAACAAGCCTCAAAAATACACAGGTAACACTTTACAATACAGGTGCACTAATATGCATTAATTCATGCTTAACTAATGCACAGATAATCATGTGTTAATGTATGACTCATGAAGAACTAAACCATTAATTAATGATTACTGCATCAGCAACTAATACAGATTCTAATGATTAATAGATTAAGTAATATATGAACTGTTATTAATTAAATGTGTCATAATGTATTAATTCAAATATTACTTAACAATTAGTTAATAGTCATGTGCCTCAACAAGTAAAGTCAGAACATAATGATACATTTGCAAATCATTAGTTAATGATTAATTAAAGCAGACAACTGGAAGTTGAAGTACATTGCTTTGACCAACTGTGGTAATTAACGCATTCATTTACACTTTTAGTTAATAAAATAAGTTAAGGAATTAATACATTATGACACATTTAATTAATAACAATTCATATATTACTTAATCTATTAATCATTTAGAATCTTTATTAGTTGCTGATGCAGTAATCATTAATTAATGGTTTAGTTCTTCATGAGTCATATATTAACACATGATTATCTGTGCATTAGTTAAGCATGAATTAATGCAGATTAGTGCACCCGTATTGTAAAGTGTTACCATACACACACACAAATCCAAGGTGATCCACAAATGACGATTTACACATTCAAGGATAAACTCGAAAATTAGTTTTTGTGCACAGTTGTATCTACAATTTTGCATTTGTGAAAAGTATTTTATGAATATGTAGTTTTATTTTGCGCATGTGAATTGCTTTTTGTGATATAGGCCCGTAGGCTACTACGCATTTTTCACACACGTGAATTGTTTTTTTTTTTTTTGTGCACGCGAATTTGGTTTCATGCATGTGAAATTATGCATGTGTGCATCATGTTTTTTTTGCGTGAATTATTAATGAGACTGATCTGGCTGCATAGTAGCCTATGCTTAATGCAGCTTTTATAGAGACCGAACCCGTGTTCCGTCATTGAATATTGCATGGCACGAACTTTAATTTTGTATTTCACAATTTCTTACTCTTTTTTTTTCTTCTTCTTTCTTTTTCTTTTTTCTCACAGGGAAGTTAAACGCCCAATTGCGCAGTCGTCCAGATCAAGTCATGTGATTTCTTGTAAGTCCGCTTGGAAAGAGTAAAACGAAAGTATTTTTTTCTTTCTGTGAGTCAGTCGCACAGAGAAGAAAAACACTAGTTCTTTGAGAGATTTTCTTATTCAAAATGGCATTTGATGAGAAACGATATGAGATATTTGACAGTAACCTCGGCATTAAGCTCGTGAGAAAATGCAACGATATCGGTGAGTTCGTTCAATATGCTTAATTTCCTTTCAGTATCTTACTTTACCCACTACCAAATATCACCATTAGACAAAATAATGTTAATCCAATATATTTCCATAAATGATGTAACACATATGCTAACATTTTTATTCTTTTTGCATGACCTGAAATAGGCGTTTCAGTAAATTCGCTTTTCATTATTCTAACGACAGACGCAGCAATAGTCCACACATTATTTGCGCTTAATACTTGACGAAAGGCTTTTAGTGTATACTATGTCCTATAAGAAATCTTCGTTATGGAACTTGGTAGATTCTACAAAGAATATTTCATGTTGGTAATCTTTTTTTAACATCAGACGCCAAAATGTTGCCATTGCAAATGTTATGGAAATATTGAATTGACTTGTATAGTCTTTTTTCTCTCTTTTTTCCTTTTAGTTAATGTTTCTTTCTGTTTCTGTTTTGAGCTGTTTAAAATTGTGAAATGCTCCAGTTAACTAGTGTTATTCTTTCGATTCTGTTATTTTGTTTAGGCTAATTTTTGGTTTAAAATGCAGAAGCAAGATTCCTGAAGGGATGTGGAAAATAGTCACATACTGGGTACTCCTTCATTTTTAGAATTGACTTTAAAATTCTATTGCTTGGCTACAATTCACCCAGTAACTTACTTCACCCCTATAATCCCTTGAGAAATCTAAAATTAAAGGGAGCAAAAACCACACCTACTGTAGATCCTAACTTGAAGAGTAGAGATGACAGAGCGTGTGCTGTGGCTGGTCCTAAATTATGGAACAGCCTGCCGAATCACATTCTTTGTCTGCTTTTTAGTTGAGTCTTTTATTTATTTTCTTTGGCTTTTACTATAGTCTACATTGTGATGTTTTTATGCTTTGATTTTTGTTTTATGTATAGTTTTTTCTTTCATGTACAGCACTTTGGTCAGCCTTGTTGCTGTTTTTACCGTTGCATTAATCTTGCTTCCCCATGTAATCATATATGAATAGGCTGTAAAGAAGAGAAGACTGGACATTAGGGGTGGGCGATATTAGCCTGGTTCTACCAGACTCTCGTACATTTCATTTGTACAGAGAGTCTGGCCTCTCTCCATTGATTGACAAGCGTTTAAACTTCCTTGTAGGCGGGAATTCTGTTGAAGTTTAAAACTATTGGATCTGCCCAGAGTCCCTCTGGATCTGCCATAACCAATCGCTAACCTTTGGTCGTGACGTAACCCTACAACTCAAACTAACGCACGACATCAACGTCATCGTTCTCAGCCACTCCCTCTGTTCGCTGATTGGGCCGCCAAAAATTTGGCCGGAGAAAAATAAAGAATACACCACAATCCCAGACGTAGTAGCCTACTGAAGGGAAATAAAATTGAGCAGAAGTACGCAGGAGGGCGGAGCCAGGCTAGGGCGATATAGCATAAAAATGAAGTCACAATATTTCAAGAATATTTGCCATAATGATATTTATGACGATATAGAAAATAAATATATGGAACAACGTTTTATTGGTGATTGCAGCTGCCAAGCAGTGCAGCATTTATTAGTGCAAACAAAATGAAGGGCATTTTCCATCCTTTTTCAATGAGCTAAATACCCAATGGGTATTTTTTTGAGAATTTTTTTAAAGTTATATTTATCTCACCTAAATGTTTGCTCACTCATTGCAAAAGGGTAATTTTGTTGTTAAGAGTTTACACAACACAATGAAGCTTTATTTCAATCTTTGAAATAAATAGAAAAAAAAAAGTAGCAAAAATTAATACAAATTAATAAAGATACAAATAAAGAGAAAAGTTTTTGGGTAGGTTTAACACTTATATTCAGAAATACTACTGAAATTAAATAAAGTAATCAAATGTAAAATAACACTGATAGTCTTTTAGTCCTGACTAAATTAAATACATAGGCTATTAATTGACTGATTCCTTACAATTAAAGCTATCTTTTGTTGTTTTGACGACACCATTAATGACAGACACAAATGGCTGCTGTCACTTTTAGAGCTAGTGCACGGATCATTACTGTTTTCATTATACTGTCTGTCACACTTAGTCTGGCTATCACCAAACCAAGCTCATCTTTTAAAGGGTAACTAAACCCTAAAACTTTTTTTAGTTCATGATTTGTTAGACTGGGACTTTATTTGTGCTGTTTTTTTGTTCAAGTACATTTTTTGACATTTGGGTATAAAGTGGTTTAATTCTACAATATATGGTGTAAAAACATCTGAGTGCTGCCCTCTTCAGGTTGAACAGTGGCTACTGCAGTTGAATTTTCCTATTGGATGTTGTGGTACTGCGTGACATAAGCAGGTACGAGCTCTCCACGCCCTTGGCAGAGGCTCAGCCCCTGGTATAAAAACATCTTGTTCCGTCAAAACCCCTGTAGCGAGTCAGGAGTTGGAATTGCGAGTATTGAAAACGATCAGGATAGCGTATATTAGCATATAGTTAGCATAGCATTTATATAATTATGTAGTTTCTCCAAACAGCTCGCGCTGAAAAGCGACGCAGTGCCAAACGCTGCTCCTCCTGCATGGACTCCTCCACCGCAGCGCGTCTTGATGTGAGTGAGCATATATTTTTAGTCACAATTTATGTTCCTTCCTATTAGGCTAAAGTTAACCCGCTGGGGTCGACAAACGTGCCGGCGCGTTTTGCTGGATTTTTTCACATAGCAGCAAAATAGACTTAAAATACTCCGTCATTTATGGTCATACAGACTTAAGAAATATGAAAAAATAAACTGTTAAATGTCTATTTTTTTATGTGTCCACTTACAATCGAATCAAAACATTGTGCTTTAGTAAAATAAAGAAAATAAACAGGGTGTGCTTTCTGCCTCTCCGTCTTCGTGAACTTTTTTCTGGAGCACGTCTCTAAACTTAAACAACAATGAATACTAGTCACCCAGGGATAAGCAATATATCTTTAATAAACATTTAAGTCTCTGCTATTAAATTATCTAATTCAAAACGAAAACAAATATTCTGTTTATGTAATCTGTATGAAAAGAGAGAGATGTCAGTCGTTCTCATGGCAACTCATTATCTGCTAATGTGAACACGCCCACAGAGAGCGCGCGCTATTGAAACGGGTCTCAGGTGCACGCCCCCTCAGTCCCGCCCCCTGTTCGTCCCCTCTATCTCCACTTCCAGCAATTTTCAAATATTGCCAGTAGGTGGAGTCAGGCTCTGACCAGGGGTTGAGTTACCCTTTAAGATTGAACATTAGTGTGGGGAGTCTGCTCTGTGTTTTCTACTGCACAAGAGGCGTTTTCAGCGGGCATAGTTCAAATGACTCTATATGCAATTGGATAGTCCTTCAACCAATCAGACCAACAATCCGGGTGACGTACTTTGCAGCGAAAACTCCAGGCAGGAAACGTGTCAACAAACGTGTTGGTTTGGAGCATTGATCAGCGGTTTGCAGAAGCAGCAATGGCATTGAGCGATTTATTAATCAATCAGTTTTTTTTTCTATTTTTTTTTTTTTTTTTTTAAACTATAAGTCCATTCGAACAGGTGGTTTTCGAACTTGATTAGATCTCTGTAAGACAGGAATGTCAGTCTTTGGTACAGATAAATCAAGTTCAGGAATTTGGCCAGCAGAGTAAAGCATATGTGACCGTCACGGAAACCAGAGACACAAGTCGGCAGCACAACTTTCGAGGAAAATGAGAAAGAAGCGTTTTTTTTTCAAAATTGGTGATTTTCGTCTTTTTGCAGAATCTGTTAGTTGAGATCACGAAGAAGCCTCTTCATGTTTGAGATAGCAGTATTGGTATATTTTGAGTATAAGCGTACATTTTGAATTTGAAATCGGCTTGTTTTTCGGAGATTCTAGCACGCAGTAGGGGCGTGTCATTGTCGGTGTGTATTTCCATACTGAATAAGCCGGCGTGGCTACTTATTATGCAGCGCTCTGTCTGGCTCTATCTGATTTCAAAATTCAGTGAACATGGACGCCAATAACATAACGATGTCCAGCAATCGATTTAAATTGTAGCTTACATGGGGTTTAATTTGTCGTCTAATGAAATGTAGCCTAATACATGTTGTCAGTGCCAATTCATAGATCCGCCTACAGAACCAATGTGTATCTTAATGGTCCAGTGGTAGAGCTTTCGTCAGCCGTGTCAGAGGGTGAGTTCGAATCCGACTTCGTGTAGGTTGTTTTTTTCTCTCATCAAAACGATTATTTTCATCAGTGGTTGTATATCAAGCAGGGACACGCAAACGTATGCATTATGTTTTGTTATTTCAACAGAACGAATAGAGAGTATCCACAACGCAACGGATTGAAGCGCGCGTCGAGTGAAGACAATGCGGTGTGTGCGTGAGCCACACGAGAAAACACTGTATCTGCGCCACTTTGATCACTTGATTTAAAAAAAACACATTTCAGCGCTAGTATCTTTTTAAAAAAACAAACGAACGATCACATAGCACATCCTGTTTTTGATTTTAACATTGTCTAGAGTTTATCTTATTTTTGATTCAGTGTACACTAGAGTTGTCTAATCAGTTTTATCGGTAGATGATGCTAAGAGAAATTTATTTATATATTACCTGTTTGCAAATTATTATTATTATTATTTTTTTTTTTTAAATGGCACATTATCCTGACCTTTCTGCTCCCCCTGTGCTTTACAGGGGGGAGCTTTACAGGGGGTATGGCTTATCTAAATGAGATGTAAATGAGCCTCTATTGTCACTCCCAGCAGCAGAGAGAGGTGAGAACTTCACAATCTTCAGAGGCTGTTTTCTCCACTTTGAGCTTTTTTGAGTGCCTACCTTCAAATGGCCATAACTTCTCCAAATATTATCAGATCTCCATGTGTTACACATCGTTGGAAAGCTTGGAGACTACACTTTCAGAATCTGTGAATAACTCAAAATGCCCCAGAACCGACTTGTGTCCCTACTTTCCGTGTTCGGTCACATATACGAAGATAACATTTCAGGATGTGGCAGATCAACAGAGGGCATTTCACAAGACTGCATTTCTGGAGACAGCAGCTCCAAGGTTGGCTCATCCAAAGGACATTTCTCTTCAGTCTTAAGAACTCTGTCAATTTCTCCGTAAGGTCTGCCAATCTTCTGTTTGAACAAGATATGATCTTGGGTCTACCTCTTTTAGGACTGTAGCTTCCATCCAGTAGGCTCCTCGACTCTAACTACATCTCATTCAAAAAGAGGTTTCAGTTGCCAAGCTCCCTTGTCATTCTTAGTTAGCCGTGTGTGATAAAAAAAAAAAAAAAAAAAAAAAACAAGGACAGGTTCAGTTGGTAAGAATCTCCTTTAACCTCTTCCATTCTTGATCATGTCAACCCACACAAACTCTTGATCATTTTGCAACAACTTTCTCATATGGGTGGTTTTAGCTGAAAGATTTGGCAGAAATTTTCCTAGGAAGTTGACCATTCCCAAGGCACGCAGAATTCCCTTCTCGTCATAAGGTGAAGGCATATCAAGGAGGGCTTGTACTTTTGCTGGGTGTGGCTCCACACCTTTTGCAGACAGCTTGTCACCTAAGAATGTTTGACTCCAAATTGACACTATTTCTGATTGAGCTTTAGGTCATGTTCTCAAACTCTTTCCATCTCTTTTACTAGTCGCTGATTATGTTGTTGAAGGGTGGACCCCCACACGATCATCGATACATACACGAACACCCTCTAGAGTCTAGACCTTCAATAAGGGTTTCCATGGCTCTATATGAAAAATCTCGGGAGCTGACTTGATCCCAAATGGAAGTTGAAGAAAACAATATCTTCCAAAGGGAGAATTAAATGTACAATATTTGCTACTCTCAGAATCCAATCGGATCTGCCAGAACCCTTGAGATGCATCTAATTTACTAAAAAACTTAGCACCCGACATTTCACTAATGATCTTTCACGGGTTGGTATCTGGTAATGTCCTCTTTTGATGCTATCATTGAGGTCTTTATACAATTTATAAAAAGATTTATAAAATATGTCTATGTCAAGGTAAACAGTATTGGTCATGACTTTGGCAGGCAATTTTTAAAGAATACAACAGTAGAACAACATGAAATTCCCCACAGTGGTACTCTGGGAGACGTAGAACAAGAATCTGGTGGAGTTTGCAGAAAACAATTTGATTTTATTTCATTATATATATTTTTTAAATATGTCTACCGATACCAGGCACCTACACCTTTAGCCTACCACGTAACCTTGTGTAGACGCGCAATATATTTTTATATATATTGACCACACTTCTCCAGCTCGCAGATGGTGTGACCGCAGTGTAGTACTGCCGCCTGCAGCGATTGGCGCTTGCTTTGAGCAACACATTTTGAGAGAAAGAGAGAGAAGACGCAGCACCGCTCAGTCACTTCCACTGTTTGTGGAATTGCATCTCGCAGAAAGTTTTTACATGATTGATTTGATTTGATAATCTGTGTGGAATGATTTACTCATACAATCTACATGCTAAAGTGAATCAATGTTTGCGGGGGAATTTCCCACATTATAAATGGGAGACCTGCGGGGATTATTAAAACTATGTGCAATACGCGCAATCCCAAGCCGAAAATCTAGCCTGTGCTAGTATCTCTTCCTCACGTACCTTCATAGCCTGGTTGTACTCGATGGTGTGTTTTTGCTTTAAGTGATGAAACAAGTTTGTTGTGTTTCCACCTTTAGCGGTAAGTTTTCTTGCATATTTTGCAAAATATTGTGCTTTGTTGGAGGTCTGACCTCTTGTAACCAAACCACTTCCATACTATTGAAGTAGCTCCCTTTTTATGTACTAAATCATCATCGGAGGCTGGGAGGCTTCTTTTACTCTCAGACAGGTGTTGTTGTTGTGCGTGCTAGGGAACGTAAATGCGCCATACATCATCGCTTTCGCTATATCATTGATATACCGGTGTTATCATGGACGGTATGATATGGCACACCCCTAATGGCCATGGCCGTCACTCGCATCTCACTCCCTCATTTGTTGCCCCTCTAGCATAGTGATAGTGTGGACATGGTGATGGTGCTATGTTAAGACCATTTCCTGGCGGTTCACAAGATGCAATGGAAGGACAGGGCATAAAGTTGGACATTTTTGCTTTTGCGATCCACTCTCTGCCTTTTCTGCCAGTTCTTCGGCAGAGATAGAAATCTCAAGCTCCTCATTAGAACCGCAGGACAGGGTGACCACTAGCTGATAAGGCCACTTGACTAACAGGTGGAAATTTCCTCGGAATCTGCCGGCGCAAGAAAGAAGTGGTTGTTATCGCCATGGGTCCCTCTTTTTCTGTGACTCCCTCTGGATGACATGCCCTTTTTGGATGGTTGGTGATTGAGAAAAGGAGAATGTGGAATAAACTGAACTGAATAAATAGTGCTCTGGCCTTGAATGAAAGAAAAGATAAGACAAGTAATTTAAATGGAAAAATTATCTTTCTGCAATTGTTTAATACATGTCATTTTCCCTTCAGATCCATATGATGATGATCCAGATGTTTTAAGAGCTGAATTATCCTGTGGTCACATCACTGGTCCACAGACACTGACTGACTACTGCAGATTACAGCTGACTGATGTAAGTGAAGTTTTTAAATCATAAGCAGATTTTTTTTAATGTAGTTTTCATTATCCGATATTCTGTTCTACTTCAAATATAGTCTATTCTTTTATATTTACACAAACAACAACATTAGACATGCATTTATACCTGCAGAACCGGATATCGGCACCCGCGCTAGAGACTCAGACTCAAGTCGCACTCGAGTCGCATTTTATACATGCAAGAGCGGCTTCTCTGTCAAGTCGAAGTTAGTCGCGGATGCTAGCTCTCGGCATCTCGAAAACGTCACGCCGATATTAGGGGTGTAAATCGGATAGTTAATCATGATACGATATGATATCGATTCTCTCAGCCAGCGATACGATATTTGCCGATACTTCAAAAAATTCTATGATACGATTATGATCCGATTCGATTCAGGGCTATATATCGATCGATTAATCGATATTTAGATATTATGTGCCAAGTGTACACAACCAGTTACGTTTATTAACTCACACTAATACATGCAAACATATATAACATGAAAGTTTAATTAAACTCTTTGAAAATTGCACACCCTCTCCCAATTGTGACATTTACAAGTTGTTTGTTACAAGTTTAAAAAAAAACACATAATATATGAAAATGAACAAGAACGGAGTTATCTGTTTTTGCAAATGAACTCTATAACAGAAGAGTTCTGTTAATTTTTTTTTTTAATAATGTGCATTTGAATATCAATCAAACTGCAGCTGGGTTGTTTTGATTAAGTAATAATAACAAAACAAAAAAATACAGGTAACTTATAAAATTAAAGTTCATTGAAAGTATTTTTTATATATTTTTTGTGGCAAAAGCAGATAACTCCACATTTCATGTTTCAGAGTTAAACAAAGCCAAGTAATTGCTATGATACATAATAAAACACTTGGTTAATCTTTGTAACGTTAATCTTCTCAGCTGACATAGACGCCTGTCAAACTTTGTTGTTGTGATTAACGTACACGCAGTACAGAGAGCTTTTCCCTCACCACTAAACGTGCTGCTTTAGCAAGATTCTGTGAAAAAGTTTCAGCTTTTATTTTCCTTTTACACCCCGAAGAAGATATCACAGGTTCATCAAGTTCGCTGAAATCCATCCTCGATCACTTTTAGTCAGCTTTGACGAAACTCCTCTCAGCTAGTGCGTCTTTTCAAAGTGACAAGCAAGCAGCCTTGTCACCTGACCTGAATACCGCGCACTGATTCGCTAAAACAGGCTTTTCGGGGCTTATCGTTTCTGCTGTAAAACATGAACTCGTGATGCCTTGACAGTGGAAAATACCGGCTTTTGTGACAAAGTGTTCAGTCAATCTTGTCAGGCATCTATTTCAGTGGAGAAAAGTTACGTGAGGATGTGGAGTGTGTCAAAATAAAGGTACCCCGTATATCGATATTTTATGTGTGGTATCGATGCATCGTATCATTAGACATTTGATCGATGCATCGATCCATATCGATGTATTGTTACACCCCTAGCCGATATTGATCCTCGTTTTAGTTCTCCCTTTGTCCCAAAGTTTGCTTGCAATGGTCCATAATGTTTGAACGAAACAACGACAGCGTGTCCCTAAACATTACGAACTATGGCAGTACGAGCAGAAACCAGGGATAACGTGGATATTATGTCATTGTCAGGCGACAAGGGACGGGCACTATTTAAAATTTTGAATTTCTCTTAATTTAAAAATTCTTGGAAACATTTAGGATAATGTAAGTACATAATTGAAAGAAATATATAACACTGTGCAAGAGGTTTTTGAATATTTTGATTCAAAATTCTTACATATTGTACCTTTAATACAAACAAAACAGATAACATAAAGATCACGTATTTTGTCTAAAAAACAATAGATTTTTGAATATGAGAATTTTTTTTTTGTAAGGCATTAAATGATTTGAGACTCGACTCGGGCTCATGACAAAAGACTTCAGACTTGACTCGGACTCCAGAAGAAAGACTTCATACTCGACTCGGACTCCAGATGAAAGACTTGTGAACATCTCTGCATAGAACAGATCACATATGATAAGATTTCATGTTTACCATATGTGAAGCGCTGTGATTAAAATTTGAGCAAAATAATAACATCTCAAGACTTGGATTCAATTATTAATTTTATAAAGCCTTTATGAACTTTTTGTCTCTTTTCAGTTTTGGTTAGATGTACTTTTTATGGTGGGACAGAAATATATCTGGTTTCATAAAAAAAAATCTTAATTTGTGTTTCAGCTACATGAGGGTGAATAAATGCAGAGCCGGCGCCACCGACTGCTAAAATCAAGCATTTTTAATCGCTTTTGAATGCGTGCCCCTGAGTAAATAAATGATGACAGATTGTTCATTGTTGGGTTAACTATTCTTTTAATTTCAGGGTAAAGCCGAGCTGAGATGCCCTGTGTGTAGTGATCTATGGTCTTACACTGAAGTCCGTACATTAGCCAAACTTACACCAGAAGAACAGCAATTTTTTGAAGAAACTCTTGCCAAGAACGCTACCAGAAAGATAGTAGATATCAAGAATGTGAGTATGGTCTTTACACCTTTATAGTCTTAAAAGCATCAATAAATGATTGTGCTATTGTTCATAAGCTCTTTCTGTCTCTTCAGTGTCCTGGTTGTGACTGGATCATCGAGAGATCAGACTCGTCTAATCTCAGTGTGCAATGCACCGTTTGCTCTGAAAAAAATAAAAAAACCTTTCTGTTCTGCTGGCAGTGTCTGAGAGAGTGGAAAGGTCATCAGGCTCGATCTGATAGATGTGACAATGACGGCTGCAGCAACAGAGATCTGGATCTGCTGAGAGATTGTGAAACTATTACTTTAAAAGATGCTGCGAATATCGTATGTCCAGCTGTTCGTGCTTGTATAACATGTGGTTTGCTGATTAACCACAACACAAATAATTGTAAATCTGTCACATGCTCTAGATGTCATACAGTGTTTTGTTTTGTCTGTCTCAAGCTCAAACTTGAATGTGGGAAGACAAAGGGTTACTATCAACCCTGTTCAGATGGTTTGGCTCCACGACAGACTTCTATTCCGTTTTGGAGAGATAAACAGTAAATTACAAATCTTTTATGAGGCTAAGCAGACAATAACTTTTGCCATTGGATAATAGTGCTCTTTGAAATTATTTTTCAAGAAAATAAAAATGTTTTTGATTGTAAATGTGTGGACAAAAATAAAATGAACTATGAAGTTTGGACCTTGAGTAAAATACTCTTAGGTAAGATTTCTCCATTGTTTTTAATTAATTAATTTCATGCTATTGTTGCTGTTATTGATATTAAGTAAATTAGGTGTACATTTAAAACATTATTTATCATAGCTAATATGCCAATTCTTTCTTTCTTTATTTACCCAGGTGAAAAGGAAATATAGATTGTGCTTTTTTGGACATATTTTAATTGTGCTTTTTTGGACCTACATAATATATTTAAATTGTACTATACTAAGTGCATATTAAATGTATTATTTGGAAACAACTTCAAGTATATAAAGTGTATTTTAAGCATAACTTGAAATAATACAAATAAGAAAAAATCCAAATAATACAATTTTAAGCTATTCACAATATATTTTAATATATTAAAATGTGCTCAAATATGGAACCTCTTCAAGTATATTTAGTGCAATTTAAGTGTATTTCTGTACAGTAAATATGAAATATACTTTCATACTTAAGTTGGTATATATTTGAAACTTTATTTAAATGTACTTCATGAACACTTCAATAGCATTTGAGCTTATTAGAAATGTATTAGCATTACACTACTAGTTTATTATAAAGCTGTTTTTTTTTCAGTATTCAAAATGGTATATTAAAAGAATAATATACTTTAATATAATTTAATATAAATGGTAAGACACTTTGAAATCAAGAACACTTTAATATACTATCTTGTTGTATACATTGCAAAATAACTACCTAGAGTACATTAAAAAAGTACAGCAGCAGATATAATCTCTTGAACAAAATGCATTATAATACATGAAAGATCAGTGAAATGCTATGGCAGAACTATTTTTATACATTTTTTGTAGAACATTTCAGTTATACCTGTATTACTGAAAAGTACACTGTGATATTTATTTAGTGATGTAATATTCATAAAGTTACGGAAAAACAATATGCAGAAGTAGTGATAGGGTATACCTTGTGTCAAAAAATGATTAATGGCTTTGACCTTTGACCTTTTGACAGGTTGAACTTCCGGTTGACCTTTTGATGGATGGGTTTGAACGTCCGGAATGTGGGTCAGGGATTAACCTTTGACCCTCCCACTGATCGATCATGTGTGTTTGACAGTTAGTTATGCCCTATTGACCCTCCCTATGATATGTCATAGTTTTGCCAGGCGTTTGAAGTGGGTATAATAATACGTCATTTTGACAGGTAGTTTTGACCTTTTTAACCTTTTTAGCCCTAGATCAAGTGATTTTGACGGGTAGTTTTGACTTTGGCCCAGTTATATGGGTGCGTGTCTGGTTATATGGTCTGTCCCCGGCATCGAGCTCCCTTCCACCCATCTGAAACGTGATGCTCGGGCACTGTGAAACTGTGAGGTGTATGTCACACAAAAACATTCTGTTCTTTAAAATATTGTGCAAATTAAACCCATTAAGCTTTAGATGAATAAAAGAATAAAAAATCATCTTACATGTTTTAGAGAGAGTTGAAGTAGGTCCTACCATTGATGTCCACAAAAATGCAATGTATGAAATGGGTCCACAGCTTCATCTGTTGGTCTCATTCTGAAAACAGTCTTCGGAGTTGTGCGCGCGCCCCCTCCTTCCAGAGTGGTGCGCGCGTGTCTGTGGGTCCTCTGCATTAGAGGTCTGCAAGCCCATTCGGGCCGGGCTCTGGCCTTTTTTTTTTTTTTACAGATCGGGCTCGGGTCGGACTCGGGCTTATTTTCTCTCCTTTCATTGTGCCCATAATGTACGTGCAGAGCACACATCACATAATGGGATATTGTTATATTTATGAAATATTGTTATATTTATTATATTATAAATATTATACATCGCCTAAGCAACACAAACGCAATACGCATATACGCACACGTCACTCACGTGCATTAACAGGTGACAGTTGACCATGCAGAGGATCAGGAAGAAGTTGGATCTTCTTTTTTTCATTAATATTATTTAACATTAACCAGTTGGCGAAGAGTTCTTCATTTTTGAACATTGTTTTGACCATTGTTCTTCAGTTACTTAAAAGCAAAGAAAGGTAGGCCGTTTATTTAATTATTTTTGCGGTTGGATCCCGTAGCGCTATATTCTCTACTGCATGCTTATGCTTCTCTCTAATGGACAGTCTGTTCAATATTTGTGGGCATGATTGTTGATGTTTCAGGCCAATAATAAAAGTTTACCTTTCAGTAGCGTGTGATGTGCCGTGCGTGTGTTCGCGTGTAGCAGAGACTGCGCGCATCAGAGAACGTGCATCAAATAGTGCGCGTCAGAGAGAGCTTAAAGTGATATTGATGTTGGTCTCGGGTCGGGTTCGGACTGAAAACATTGCAGCCGTTGTCGGGCTGGGGCCGGGTAGGGCTTGAACACCACGGGCCAGGGCCGGGTTAGGGCTGGAGTTTTTGGCCCGTGCAGGGCTCTACTCTGCATGCGACCCCCTCCTTAGCATTCCAGAGGTTACAGTGTAGGCTATCTCACACTAACTAAAGTTCAAAAACGTATAAATGATATCTTTTTAAAAAATGTTTTTAAATTCAATACATTATTAAAAGTTGTAATAATGTTTTAAATTAAATACATTATTAAAAGTGGTAAAACAAAAGACTGTTTTTCCTGAATGCATCTCCATCTGTTGGTCTCATTCCGAATACAGTCCTCGGAGCCGTGCGCGCGCCCCCTCCTTCCAGAGTGGTGCGCGCGTGTCTGCGTGCGTCCTATGTGGAACAATAGGAACTATTGTTGTAGATGTTGTTGGAGTGGGGAACCACTAGAAAAGGAACACACCAGAGAGAGTAGTCACATGTGAACTGTGTGTAGAGACCACTGTCTATGTTAGAGACCCACAAGTTTATTAAAAAGAAGAGTCAAGATAGTTTCGGGTGTTTGTCTTTATTAAAGTGGAAAGACACATAAAAACATGGTGGCAGCGTGGGCACTTCTAGATTACTATTTAAAAGTTGAGAATCAGACAGTGGAGAGCTGCGGCTGCACAGAGCTGCACGATGGACGGACTAAAACCCCCATCGCCATTATACATGGACACCGACAATCTTTCCAAGTCCTGGAAATCCTGGAGGGACCAGTTTCACCTCTACTTGGAGTTAACAATGTCGGACGCGGAGGAAAAGATAAAAGTGAAGTTGTTTCACTACCTCATCGGCGAGAGCGGCCGAGAACTGCTGGAAACTCTGATGAGTGACGTAGCCGCGGATGCAAGAACGGTAAATAACATTTTTGCAAAGTTTGATGAACACTGTAATCCCAGTATAAACGAGACGGTAGAGCGTTATAGATTCTTCACAAAAAGCCAGGGAGCGGACCAGTCGATCGATAATTATGTCTCGGAGTTACGAATGCTTGCTAAAACATGCAACTTCGGAGAAATCAAAGACTCGCTCATACGTGACAGGATCGTATGCGAAACGCAGGACTGAGAGAGCGCCTGCTTCGTGAGAAAGATTTAACACTGCAGACGTGCATAGGCCTACACACATGTAGAGCAGCGGAGCTGTCACGGCAGAACAGCAGAGCCATTGCGGGAGCAGCGGTAGAAGAGGTGCATGCTGTCAGGCAAGGAGCGCGACAAGATCGACATCAACGCTACAGGATGATCACATGCAAATTCTGTGGTAAAGAGCATGAAATGAATAAACAGAAATGCCCAGCTTTTGGAAAAAAATGCAAAAAGTGTGGAAAGGCAAATCACTTCGCAGTTAAATGTAGAGCCCAGATGAGACAAACAAACCATAAAACAGTACACAAGGTAACTGAAGAGGACAGTGATGAGTATGAAGATATTCTTACGGTTTGGTGTAGCAAACCCAGAGACTGTAAACAAAATAGAAAATGACAACGAAAAGAAAACAGTTGTACGCAGGAATGTTTTTGGGAAAGGACCTTGTGAAATTTCAAACTGACTGTGGGGCAAGCTGTAATGTAATCCCCATTAATCTACTAAGCCCAAATATAAAACTGGAGGATACAAAGACTGTGCTAGTAATGTACAACCAAAGCAAAGTGACGCCGCTAGGAAAGTGCAAACTGAAAGTAAGAAACCCAAGAAACCACAAACTTTACAGGCTGGAGTTTCAGGTGGTGGATAACAAATGTACTGTCCCTTTAATAGGTAAAAGAGCAAGTGAAGCTATGAAACTAATAAAAGTGCATTACAAGAACATTCTTGCAATAGACAGCATAGTCACCACAGAAAAACCTACAACCAGCCAGTGGTCACTGCAACAGATAAAGACAGATTATGCGGATGTATTCGAGGGTGATGGAAGCCTAGAGGTAGAATACAGAATTGAGATTGACGACACTGTAAAACCTGTACAACTCCCAAAAAGAAGGGTTCCAGTCGCCATGATGAAACCTTTGAAGGAAGAGCTGCAAGATCTTCAGAAAAGAGGAATCATTGCACCAGTAGAGAGGAACACAGATTGGATCAGTAGTATGGTGGTCGTGCAGAAGCCCAGCAGCAGACTCAGTGTACGTTTAGATCCAAAACCCTTAAATAAAGCTTTAAAGCGCAGTCATTTCCCACTACCCACAATCGATGACATTCTCCCTGACCTATCCAAAGCCAAAGTGTTTACAGTGTGCGATGTGAAAAGTGGTTTTTGGCATGTCAGGCTGGAGGAAGAGTCCAGCTTTCTCACCACATTCTCTTCCCCATTCGGAAGGTGTCGCTGGCTGCGTATGCCTATGGGGATAAGTCCGGCCCCTGAGATTTTTCAGAGGAAGCTCACACTTGCATTAGAGGGCCTGCCAGGAATATACATTATAGCTGATGATGTGCTTATTACAGGACAAGGAGAGACTCAAGAAGCTGCTGAGAGAGACCACGATGAGAAGCTGAAAGCGTTTCTTGCACGATGCAGAGAGAGAGGTATCAAGCTAAATGCTGACAAGCTCAAATTGAGACAAAGAGAAGTCTCTTACATCGGACACCTCCTGACGTCTGATGGATTGAAAATCGACCCAGACAAAGTTCGTGCAATAACACACATGCCGAAACCAACAGATGTAAAAGGGGTTCAGAGGCTGCTAGGGATGGTAAATTACCTCTCAAAGTTTTGTGCACATCTTTCAGACCAGTGCAAGACCCTGAGACAGTTGACGCACAAAGACTGCGAGTGGAGATGGACCATACAGCATGAAGACGCATTCTGTAAAATAAAAGAAACGATTGCAAATGCTCCAGTGTTGAAGTATTACAACCCTGAGGAAGAACTTACCATCCAATGTGATGCCTCTGACGGAGGTCTCGGTGCTGCACTAATGCAAGGAGGTAAGCCAGTAGCATTCACAAGTAGAGCACTGACACGTACAGAGCGTGGATATGCACAAATTGAGAAAGAGTTATTAGCTCTACTCTTTGGGATGGAAAAGTTTCACTATTATACATACGGACGGAAAGTAACAGCACAAAGTGATCACAAACCCATTGAAAACATCCAGCGTAAGCCACTGCTGAGTGCGCCTAAAAGACTTCAAAGGATGATGCTGAGACTTCAAAAATATGATGTAGATGTTGTGTATGTTCCAGGGCCAGAGATGTGGCTAGCAGATACTCTAAGCAGAGCATATCTACCAGAGAGTGCACCCACTGGTTCTGTGGAAGCAGAGCTAGAGACAATCAACATGGCGCAACACCTACCAATCTCAGAGGACAGACTTAGTCTAATCCGTTCTGCAACAAAAGAGGACAAAACTTTACAAACACTGATCAAATCCATACAACAGGGTTGGCCAAAGAACAAAGCAGAGACGCCACACGAAATAAGACATTATGACCTGTTTCAAGGGGAGCTGAGTTACCAGGATGGAATTGTTTTCAGAGGTGAACGAGCTGTTATCCCTTGGAAACTCTGGAGAGAAATAACTCGGCGTATACACTCCTCTCATTTAGGTGTGGATGGATGCCTGAGGAGAGCCAGAGAGTGTGTGTACTGGCAAGGAATGAACGAGCAGATCAAAGCATATGTACAGCAATGTGACACCTGCCAATCAGTGGACTGGAACCAGCAAAAGGAGACACTGCGACCACATGACATGCCGAATAGACCTTGGGCCAAGGTAGGCACGGACCTGTTTACTTTTGACAACAAGGACTATCTCATCACAGTAGACTACTATTCCAATTTTTGGTAAATAGATTATCTACCAGACACCAAATCAGCGACTGTCATCAGAAAGCTAAAAGCTCATTTTGCCCGGCAGGGTATTCCGGACATAGTCATCTCAGACAATGGCCCGCAGTTCTCATCACAGGAGTTCCAGAAGTTCAGTTATCACTGGGAATTTCTACACAAGACTTCATCACCTGGCTATCCTCAGAGCAACGGCAAGGCAGAATCAGCAGTCAAAACTGCCAAGAGACTGATGCTCAAAGCACAAATATCCAGGCAGGATCCATATCTAGCAATACTGGGGCCCGTTCTTCGTACGTCGCTAACTCAGTTAGCTGGATTTGATTGTTGGCGATTTGGCATGATCTTGGATTGTTTGGTTCTTCGACGCTCATCCTGGACTTGCTGTCATAGCAACATGTGCGCAAACTTAAACCTGCTCGGGAGCAGAGGCTTATTTCATGTTATCAGGATTAGACTGCGGCTTCATAAGCGGAGATGATACGGGAAGTCCAGCGCAGCACGATAGTGCACTTTCTGAGATATATATTTTTTCTCGTTACTCGTGAGATTGTCGTTTACATTATTAATTTGTTGGAAACGCACATTTATTTTCGACTTGTTGGAGTCCGGCTTTAACTAGGCTACAGCACAAACTGTTTGCATTGCCCTAAGATTATTTGCGAGTGGCTCTTTCCTTTACACTATTGGAGATGCGGAGAACCTGATTGAAAGTGCTGTCTGTCGTGTCATTCATAGTTTACCTGGCGCTTTTAGGTTTAAAAAACAGGTTTAGTTTTTTTTTTTTTTTGGCATTTCCAAGCCACTTTAGACCCAATGTTGTAAAGCATTTTTTTTTAAAGCCTTTTTTCTTTTTTTTTCTTTTTTTTTAGGCTATCATAATTTTTTATGAAGATCATGCAATCATGACCATGCCGATTACACTATATGTCACTCAGGCTTCACTAACGTGATTGGTAGACTATAGGCTATAGACTGCCATCAAGGCCTCAGTGAAGGGGATTATGTGAACAGAAAGAGGGTTCACAATGTAAATGTGCAGCCCAGTTACTATTGTGATTCTTAATATTCCAGATTAGTAATATTATATAAAAAAAATAAAAAAAAAGGCAATTGACTAAAATCTTCCATATCACAAATGTGAAAGCAAAATGGCCAGGATCTGTGCATGACTGAAGCATTTTCAGAGATTCACATTTATGCACATTATTTGAAAGTGGTAAGAAAAGTTCCACAATTAAATATCAAGCTCACTGTATTACATACACTTATGCTGATCCTAACAGAACTGCATTTTTTCATAGGTGATTATGACATGTTCCTGCCTGCAGACAGGTGTTTTATGACCCCATTCCCTGACCCAAACCAGTTACAATGCAGCTCTAGCCAGGACAAGGGCACACAATGAAATGAACTTTGGCTAACTAAAGGGAAGATTTCAGTGTCTGAAAAGTCTGAGGGTTGCACACCTGACAGGGCCTGGGACATTGTTGCATGTGCCATATTACACAACATTGCCAAAAAAAAAAACCTTTTCATTAAATGTTTAATAAAAGACAAATATGCTTAGTTCCTTGAGTTTTATTTCAATTGTTCTTTGTAAAGAAAAGCCAGTGGTCAAGTGCCTGCAACAAGAGATATTAGACACGTGCCTCATGCAATAAATAAAAAGGATAAGTTGGCTCTACACTGCCCACCTGTAGGCCTATGTCTCCTCTGTCTGTGCAGACTCTTCTGTAGGCCTTTCTGTAGATGTGGAATCCTGCAGCTTATATTGCAGCCATAAAGCATACAAGTATAAATTAAGTAAAGTTATTTATGCACTTGCAGGTAGGCTAGTTCCTCCATATGACAGTTATCTGAGAGGGTTTATTCACTGTCCAGTGCAATGGAAACAAATGGACATTATAAAGTCTTATACTTTATTTATTTTGGAAAGTTAGAAAATGTCCACTTACTGCACATATTTCAGCACCACATTCTTGGGAACAGATACAAGTGTTCATATTTTTACATTAACATAAGTTTATCAGTTTTCACTTTCTCAAAGCAATTCATCACTCAAGATTTAACAGTTGAAATGACTATATGACCTTAATTTAATGCAGCAAAAATGATTTTACAGTGTAGGCTACTAAGATCTGTTCTTTTCTTTTCTCAGCCTTTTTCTTGGTTGCTTTTATAATCAGACAACCATTTATTTAACAGTGCCTTTTATAAAAGAGACTATATAACAAAAAAATTACCATTATGTAGAATATTTTTGTACTTCACTTTTATTTGTTCCCATATTCTAGTGTGGTGACTCTGACATTACAATGAACAAAGTAATTATGCAATTATTAAAATACAAAAATTTAGGCTAATAAGTGATAAAAACATCTAACATGGCCACTTCTAACGGATTTAAATTGTCTGCTACTTTTTGCCAGCCCTCTCTCCTGGCTTTTGCAGACTTTGAGGTGTTCCCTGGCGTTTTGATTAAACATTAAAATTCTGAATAAACTTTGACTATTAGTTCTTGCTCTGCTAAGGAGAAAAACTGTGCGCACTCTTTGGCCACGCTGAGCAGCCAATAGCAGCGTTGCTGATCAATGTTTCTACTATCGATACATATCCCCTTTTAACCAGCGCATGAACGCGCAATTATCTCAGATAACTCAATCCAGCTATACTAATCATATCCGGCAAGTGTGTTCGAAGAACCGAGTTAGCCAGATCATGATTAGCACAATGATATCATCTTGGATGTCTCATTTGATCTCGGATGTTTTAAGCAACGTACGAAGAACGGGCCCCTGGACCACAGAAACACACCAACACATGGATTATCTACCAGCCCAGCACAGAGGCTGCTTAGCCGTCACACTAAGACTCTACTACCCACAAAAACCAGCCTCCTGCAACCAAAGATTCAAAATCCCTTGAGGGAATTGACAGCAAACCAACAATGGCAACAAGCATATTTTGACAGATCAGCCAAAGACTTAGACACACTTAAACAAGGGGAATTAGTGGGAGTTCAACCATTTGAGCCCCATAAGATCTGGAGAAAGGGCACCGTGGTGAAGCCCGTTGACATGAGATCAGTGTCCAGTTGGATTCGGGAGGTGTTATAAGGAGAAACAGGAGACATGTCCGAAGGGATCATGCAGTGACCCCTATGGAGTCCAACCAAACAGAGACTGTTGATCCTGACAATACAAAAAACGAAAAACCTGCGGACACTCACTCACAACTCACCACCAATATGGAGAATCAGATGCAAAACACTTTACAGCCAGACATCTCAGAACCTGTTGTCACAAAAGCAGGACGTTTAGTAAAGAAACCTCAACACTTACAAGACTATGTCACATAAAAAAATTAAAAAAAAGAGAATTTACTTTTGAAAAAAACATTTTTTTGAAAGAAATGTAAAAACTGTTGTGATGGAAATGGGAAATATGTTATAAGGAAATGGTATATTGTTCTTGACTGTACCAGAAATTGATTAGGAGTTTTGGTTTGGAATGTTAGTTCTGATAAAAAAAGAAAATAAAAAAAAAAGAAAGGATGTAACAATAGGAACTATTGTTGTAGATGTTGTTGGAGTGGGGAACCACTAGAAAAGGAACACACCAGAGAGAGTAGTCACATGTGAACTGTGTGTAGAGACCACTGTCTATGTTAGAGACCCACAAGTTTATTAAAAAGAAGAGTCAAGATAGTTTCGGGTGTTTGTCTTTATTAAATTGGAAAGACACATAAAAACACTCTGCATGTGACCCCCTCCTTAGCATTCCAGAGTACAGTGAAACTGTATCTCACACTAACAAAAGTTGAAAAACATTCTGTTCTTTATAAGTGTATAAAATAAAAATCTTACTGAAACCAATTGTTTTAGATGAACAAAAAGAATAAAATCCATCCGGTATGTTTAGAGAGTTGAAGGAGGTGTTTTCACACCACCTTTCTGACCTGCGGCGTTTCAAAAATCAGTCTGTATGTGTGTGTGTGTGTGTGTGTGTCTGTGGAAGCTCTTAAGAGAGTTAAACATAAATCACAGAGTGGTTCTCTCTCACACCAGCGTCTCTGACTCAGAGCGGTGTATTCAGTGATGGGATGAGACATTGTGAATGTTGTGCTAAAATTATTTCAAAGTTTAAGTGACATCTTTTAAAAATAAAAAATGTTTTAAATTAAATTCAACGAATTACTAAAAGTCTTAGTAAAAAACATATATTCTACATCGTTAGTCTGTGGAAAAACTTGACTCGAACTTACATTTTTTATTTATCAGAGTTATGTAAAATAATTTGAAATTTGAAGCTTCACAACTGTTGTGGAAGAAAGGGGGAAATCTGAGCTGTTCCTTTAATTTCGTAAGGACGTGAAATTGTAGTTCGCTCGGCAGAGCATTATGGTTGTTGTAGTCCGAAACACGCATGGTCGCGTGTGCAGCGGTGAGCGGAGATTATGTTCCTTGTTATATTCAGTGGAAATGAACCGAGTATTGTTCACTGCAACATGGAAAGATACGGCTGCTGAGACCATAGACATAATAAATACATAGACGCCCTATTGGCCGCTTTGAACCGTTGCTGCGATACGTCAACGCGTCCGCCATTTTGCGGAGGGCAAGACTGCGCTGTAATCAAATGCAAATAAACAGGTGAGCTGCGGTTTTTCTGGATAAAACCCCCCCAAAAAAATACATTTATCAACCGATTTCAGTGGTTTGTATGTGGTGTACAAAAAAGTTCCATCTCTAGTTATTTAAAATCTCAATAGTTAGATTTATAAAATATTTTTTTTAATAAGGAATGGCCAAAGCTCAGGCTTGTCATGTATTTGGCTTTTTATTCTTGGATAAGAATTGTGAACGCCCCCATACTGAGATATTATTTAATTTTCACATTAAATTAAATAAAGTTCTCTTACGAGAGGTTCTCTCGTACTGCGTAAGAACTTACGCTCGGGGGAAAGTCTCTTTCCGTGAGATATTGAAGCCAAAAATTATCCTTTAATTTTTATATAATGCAAAACGCGTTGCAGCAGCATGCAGACATAGGCGAGGCACCTTCACGCGCCTATTGGCTGCTCTGCGGCAACTGCAGCAGCCTATCGAGAGAGGCCCTGTTGACGCTGACCAATGGGGGTGCTTCGCGCCCATCTGCGCAGCGTCCCGCCGAAATAGGCGTGGCCTAGGGCTATAAATATAGCGTCGAGAGGCTGGTTCACTGATTTTCATCTCTTCAAGCGGAGCTCACGCATCGCTGGATCCTGAGAGAAGCCGCGCCGTCTGAAGAAGCCTTTCAGCGGGACGAGTCTGCATCGAAGCCGCTGGCCGAGCTGCCTTCTGCCGACATTCCTGCTGCGCTATCCGGTGCACTATATCCTTTACTGCAGTGTGTTTTCGCCCCACGAATCACACACTTTTCTCTCTAAAAGAGCTGAGCGTCTTTTTTAAGATGTCTCGCACTCTCTGTGGCTCGTGCAGAGCCCCTCTCAGTGACGGGGACCACCATGTTATCTGCGTTTCCTGCCTGGGAGAAGATCATGCAGCTCTCGCGCTCGCCGACGGCGGATGCCCTCATTGCGAGCTGATGTCAATGGCGACTCTGCGGACTCGCATGGCACGCTTTCACGAGTCTGCACCCCTGCCCGCTGCGCTGCCGCGCCGTAAGAAGCGCCGCGCTCAGCGAGGCCCTGAACCTCCTCCCACCGAGACAAGCTCGCCGGTTCGCCCGCCCGTTTCACTCGAGTCTATCACCCCCGGACAACGGCCGCCGTCTGCCGCCGCTTCCGTCGTGGATGAGTCTGATGATGTGGAAATAGCGGAGGAGGACAGCTGCTCTATCCTAGCATCAGGCAGTGAGGATTATCCGAGCTCTGTTGATCTCGCACCCCCTGCTCGCGAAACGTCTGGGAAACGGGCCAGCATTGAGTCAGAGCTGACGCGTCTGCTCTCTCAGGCCGTTGAGAGCCTCGGCTTCGAGTGTTCGACGCCCGTAGAGCCAGCACGCAACCGACTGGATGGCTGTTTTCTTAAAGGGGACCGTGTTGCTACACCGTCTAGACCCACGCCTTTTCTTCCTGAGCTTCACGAAGAACTCGCGAAATCCTGGTCTGCACCCTTTTCAGCCCGTGTAAAAACTTCTGTTTCTGCTGCATTCTCCGTTGTTGATGATGCTAAAAACAGAGGATACCAGTCCCTTCCGGTTGTAGAGGAAGCTGTTGTGGATCATCTTTGCCCGCCCTCCACTGGACGGCGCGCTAAGGCTGCACTTCCTTCTAAAGCCTGCCGCACCACTTCAGTTTCTGCACGGCCGCGCTTACACCGCCGCTGGACAGGCTGCAGCTGCGTTTCATACAATGGCTACGCTACAAGTTTTCCAAGCCAACCTTCTCTGCAAACTTGACGAGGAAGGACTGGAAGCTGTAAGCGTCTCGGATTTAAGAAGCGCCACAGACCTCGCTCTTCGCGCTACAAAATCCGCTGCACAGGCTGTGGGGCGAATTATGGCCTCTCTCACCGTTGCTGAGAGACATTTGTGGCTAACACTGTCTGAGATGCCGGACTCGGAGCGCGCCGCGTTCCTCGACGCTCCCATCTCATCTGCTGGGCTCTTTGGATCGTCCGTCAAGGATTTTGCGGACAGACTCGCTGAGGTACAGAAGACATTGCAGGCCATGAAACATTTCCTGCCTAAGCGCGCTAGCTCCGCGACAGGTCGCTCTAAACAGCCGTCTGCTCGTAGCTCACAGCCGCAGCCACCGCCCGCCGCCGCCCGCCGCCGCCGCCTCACAGAGGAAGCAGGCCCGAAGCTCGAGACCGCGCTCTCGCTCTGCTGCCCGCCGCCCTCAACGTGGTCCCCGGCCAAAGATTGACATCAAGCCCGAGGCCTCGAAGTCGTCCTAGCCCTTCTAGGAAAACGACGGTGTTCAAGTCCCGCTGCGGCCAGACTTCCACCAAAACTACCAGCTCGCTCAGTTCCAGAAAATGTGACTGTTCCAGCTTATTTAGCAGTAAACAAGTCGGTAACACGGCCCGCTTGCCTGCTTACAAACGCCGTTGTCACGGCGACCCAGATATATCCCTCAAAGAGTGTAATTTCTGGTATTCCGGCCACGGGCGATGGTGTTACGAGTGTAGAAAAAATGCCCACTATAACGTGCTCATTCCTACACACAAGCACAGCTCTTCACACAGAGCTTGCGCTCATAAAATTGACTCAGGTCGATTGTGCGTTAAATGTAGTGGATGTGCCCACAGCCCAGTGCCCACATACACTGCACACTGCATGTCTCCCGGTTTCTGTAAAAACGAAACCAAAACACACACGGTCACAGACCCAGGTTGTGTTCAGTGCTTCCCATGTGCCCGCTGTAGCGCGCCCTCATGCACTCACAGACATGTCAAACCCCGAAGGGTCTCGCCCACTCGCCTCCTCTCAGCTACTCGCTGTGACAGAGTTGAGCGCGGGCAGGCTGCCCGCTGTCATCAGCGCGCCCCCCGCCTCGTCTGCCGCAAACACGGCATCTATGTTTCAGCACATAGAAGCTCTTCAGCCGCCACACTGTCACGGCCAGAGCACAGACTTCATTCAACCCCTAGCTATTCATGCGACTGCATGGGCACAGCTTCCCAGGGTGTCAGAATGGGTGCTGAACATTATAAAAAGAGGCTATTCGCTACAGTTTGCTCGACGCCCTCGCCGCTGCGAGGCGCGAGTCGAAACTACGGTGAAAACGGAAGTAGCTCATCTACTTCGAGCCGAAATAGCGAAACTACTGAACAAAGGGGCCATAGAACTCTTATCTCTAGCTCAGAGCGAAGGGGGCCTGTACAGCAGATATTTCCTGGTGCCAAAGAAAGACGGGGGTCTCAGACCCATCTTAGATCTAAGACGGCTGAACAAAGTGCTTTCAAAGCGCCCGTTCAGAATGATCACGACCAGACAGATCCTCTCGCAAGTTCACCAGGGGGACTGGTTTGCGTCGATAGATCTGAAAGACGCGTATTTCCAGATACAAATAGCGTCTCGTCACAGGCGATTTTTGAGATTCGCCTTCGAGGGCCAGGCATATCAGTATACAGTCCTACAGTTCGGCCTGTCTTTAGCACCCCTTACGTTCACGAAGTGCATGGACGCGGCCCTCGCTCCCCTTAAAATTCGGGGAATGCGAGTTTTGAACTACTTGGACGATTGGCTAGTTCTGGCTCAGTCTCGTACAGAGCTTACAGAACACATGACCATTTAGCTCGAGCACCGAGAAATTAGGTCTCACAGTCAATTGGGCGAAGAGCTCTCTGTCTCCCAGTCAGGAAATATCCTTTCTGGGCACAGATCTGAACTCGCTGTCAATGACAGCTCAGTTATCGCCACAACACACCTTGGCCGTTCAGCGCATGACGGAAAGCTTCCGCCGCGGCGCTATGGTCCCGCTCAAACAGTTTCAAAGGATGCTGGGTCTCATGGCCGCAGCATCACCTGTACTTCAACTGGGGCTCCTTCAGATGCGCCCACTTCAGTTCTGGCTGCAAGCGCGTGTACTTCCGGTCTTTTTCGCCTCAAAGTCGATCAGAAATGCATTTCAGCTCTGAAACCTTGGACGGCGACCGACTGGTACCGGTCAGGAGTAAGCCTGGGGACTTCCTGGAGTGTGAAGGTGGTGTCCACGGACGCCTCCACCTCGGGATGGGGAGCGCTGCTCGAGGGCAGACCGTTCTTTGGCCTATGGTCAGAACGAGAAAAGCTTCTACACATCAACTGCTTGGAAATGATGGCAGTCGACAATGCGCTCAGGCGCTTCTATCCCCAGATAGCAGGACACCACGTTCTAGTCCGTTCGGACAACATGGCGGTGGTGGCCTTTATAAATCACCAGGGAGGCCTCAGATCCCGAATCCTTCACAGGCTGACGGAACACCTCCTGGTTTGGGCCCAGCACAATTTGCGCTCACTGAGAGCAGTTCATGTGCCCGGCCACTTGAATTTGGGACCAGACAGACTGTCCAGGAACAACGTTCCGGCAGGAGAATGGTCCCTACACCCACAGACAGTCCAATTGCTGTGGAAGAAGTTCGGCAAAGCGGAAGTAGACCTGTTTGCGTCTCAAGAAAACGCTCACTGCCCGAATTACTTCGCCAAGAGCAGGAACGCGCTGGCCCACGTATGGCCCCGCTGCCCGCTCTACGCCTTTCCCCCCATTACGCTCATACCTCAGGTAATAGAGCGGATCAGGGAAAGTGGATGCTCGGTGCTACTAGTAGCTCCGTTCTGGAAAAACCAGGCCTGGTTCCCAGTTCTGATGCAACTAGCGAGCTCTGCCCCATGGCCGATACCCCTGAGGAGAGACCTCCTCACCCAGGCCAAGGGCTCGATTTGGCATCCTCGCCTGGAGCTTTGGGCCCTGCATGTTAGAGATGCGCGGTTGGCGGTTACAGCCGCGGACTCCGCGGATAAACCGCGGATTGGACGGATGACGTGACGAAAAATAATATTTTAATTAAATTCGGGCGGGTGGCGGGCGGTTGAACCAATCAAATGAAAAATATATGTATACACAACGGATGGCGGGCGGGTGCGGTTTTGAAAATTGGTCAAAAACGTCGGTGCGGCTGGATGGCGGACGGATGATGATTTTTGTGATGCGGGTTGCGGATGAAATAATAGCCCATCCGCACATCTCTACTGCATGTATGGGCCATCAATGGGTACCCGCTCACCTCCCTTCGGGAGTACTAAACACGATCACTCAGGCTAGAGCTCCCTCTACGAGACGGCTCTACTCCTCGAAATGGTCTGTGTTTTCTAGCTGGTGCACAGCCCGTGGCGTGTCACCCCAGGACCGTGGGGTGACGAACGTTCTTTCCTTCCTACAAGAGCTTCTGGAAAAGGGCAGAACCCCTTCCACGCTCAAGGTCTATGTGGCGGCTATAGCAGCGTTTGTTAAACCAACGCTAAGCCAGTCACTCGGGAAGAACGATCTGGTCATTCGCTTCCTAAGAGTAGCAAAGAGGTTAAACCCTCCCAGACCCCCTTCAGTTCCCATATGGGACCTTTCCACGGTCTTGGAGGCCATGAAAGGTGCCCCATTTGAGCCAATCCAATCTGTGGATATCAAACACTTGTCCTTCAAGACAGCGTTTCTTTTGGCTCTCGCTTCAGTTAAGCGTGTGGGGGACTTACAAGCGCTTTCAGTAAGCGCGACATGTATGGAGTTTGGGCCAAATGACTCAATTGTCAGGCTCAAACCGAGACACGGGTATGTTCCTAAATCCCTCAACACACCGTTCAGGTCCCAGGTCATTTCCCTGTCGGCCTTATCGGTCCCTGACGAGGAGAAGGACGCCGCTTTGCTCTGCCCTGTCAGGGCATTAAGAGCTTATGTGTCTCGCTCGTCTGCCTTCAGACAGACAGAGCAGCTATTCGTTTCGTTCTACGGATGCTCCAAGGGGCTAGCTGTAACGAAACAGACCCTATCCAGATGGATAGTGGATGCCATAGCGCTGGCATACATCTCTAAGGGCCTACAGTGCCCATTAGGTGTCAGAGCGCACTCCACAAGAGGCATGGCCTCTTCGTGGGCTTGGTCCAGTGGGATTTCTCTACATGATATCTGTATGGCGGCAGGCTGGGCCTCCCTGTCTACATTTATCAGGTTTTATAACCTG
Source organism: Rutilus rutilus (assembly GCA_021464565.1). Classification (NCBI taxonomy): domain Eukaryota; kingdom Metazoa; phylum Chordata; class Actinopteri; order Cypriniformes; family Leuciscidae; genus Rutilus; species Rutilus rutilus. The sequence goes on along the minus strand of JAJAQA010000022.1, from coordinate 1,364,186 downwards.
GAAGCTCCCGCTTTGGAAGCTAAGCTGTTGTCGGTCTAATAAGCCAGTACTATCTGCCCCGAGGTCGGCTCAGATGCTGGAAACTGTTCGAGCAATGCTCACGGATCGATCATACAGCCCTGAGGGCAACTGTAAGACCCATATTTTTCATCAGATCAGGCCAATAACTTGCCCTGACTGCGTGGAACACTATTATTATAATGCTCCCTGATGGGATGCTACCTATTCAGGAATGATGCTTTAGCTTCTCTTCCTGGACTCTCTGTGAGTCCCTGATGATCATGTACCATATGGGCCCCGGGCACATGCCCTTGGGACTTTGGTATTGGATCTCAAGCACACACGGCGTTTTACATTGTGTTCCCCAAGCGTAAGTTCTTACGCAGTACGAGAGAACCTCTCGTAAGAGAACGTACTCGGTTACTAACGTAATCTCGGTTCTCTCTAGAGAGGGAACGAGTACTGCGTATCCTTACCGTTCCTGCAGTTCGCTCTGGTTCGCTCCGGCGATGAAAACCAGTGAACCAGCCTCTCGACGCTATATTTATAGCCCTAGGCCATGCCTATTTCGGCGGGACGCTGCGCAGATGGGCGCGAAGCACCCCCATTGGTCAGCGTCAACAGGGCCTCTCTCGATAGGCTGCTGCAGTTGCCGCAGAGCAGCCAATAGGCGCGCGAAGGTGCCTCGCCTATGTCTGCATGCTGCTGCAATGCGTTTTGCATTATATAAAAATTAAAGAATAATTTTTGGCTTCAATATCTCACGGAAAGAGACTTTCCCCCGAGCGTAAGTTCTTACGCAGTACTCGTTCCCTCTCTAGAGAGAACCGAGGTTACGTTAGTAACCGAGTACGTTTTCTTATTGTGGAAAAAGCATATTCTGTCATTGACCCGATTTTAGCAATAACAAAGATAACTGATGGATCCTTTATGGTAATACATATGATATGGTTCAACTACAGTGCAATGCAAATAGTAAATATAAAATAAAGTGAGAAGTAGGCTAATAGTAAATAGTTTAGTCAATAAAATAAACAAACAGTATACAGCAAATAAAATAGTAATGAAAAGTATAATTATATAATATCATAAGTACTATAAAATAATAATAATATATTGATATAGCATATAGTTTATGTATAATACTATAATAATAGCAAAAGAATATGAAATATCAATTACAGAATATAGACAATAAAAATTTTAAAATATTCTTACATAGGCTATATAAAATCAAATGACGCAACCCTGTCTCTTTTTGTTAAATTTCAGTCTTTAAAAGGTATAAGAAGCTATACAAGTCAAGAAATAAAGTAAACGATTATTCAGTCAAACACACAGCAGGTTACAACGTTAAAGTTAACTAGAAAAAAAAGTTTGTTGAGACAAACTTTAAGTTGGCTTGAGAAAGCCAGACCAGAGAGTTTGAAGAAGTTTAAAGTAGTTAGAAGTTTAGAAAGAAAGAAAGTTTAGAAAGAAAGAAAGATTAGCTAGAAAGAGAAAGAAAAGATAGATTAGTTAGAAAGAAAGATAGATTAGTTAGAAAGAAATAAGAGTTAGTAAGAAAGAAAGATTAGTTAGAAAGAAAGAAAGAAAGAAAGAAAGATTAGTTAGAAAGAAAGAAAAAAATAAAGAAAAATAGATTACTTAGAAAGAAAGAAAAAAATAAAGGTAGTTTAGTTAGAAAGAAAGAAAGAAAGAAATATTGATTAGTAAGAAAGAAAGAAAGAAAGATTGATTAGTTAGAAAAAGAAAGATAAAGAAAGAAAGAAAGAAAGAAAGAAAGAAAAAAGATTAGTTAGAAAGAAAGAAAGAAAGAAAGAAAGAAAGAAAGAAAGAAAGAAAAAAGATTAGTTAGAAAGAAAGAAAGAAAGAAAGAAAGAAAGAAAGAAAGAAAGAAAGAAAGAAAGAAAAAAGATTAGTTAGAAAGAAAGAAAGAAAAAAGATTAGTTAGAAAGAAAGAAAGAAAGAAAGAAAGAAAGAAAGAAAGAAAGAAAAAAAATTAGTTAGAAAGAAAGAAAGAAGGAAAGAAAGAAAGAAAGAAAGAAAGAAAGAAAGAAAGAAAGAAAGGTAGAAAGAAAGAAAGATTAGGTAGGAAGAAAGAAAGATTAGGTAGAAAGAAAGAAAGAAAGAAAGAAAGAAAGAAAGAAAGAAAGAAAGAAAGAAAGAAAGAAAGAAAGAAAGATTAGGCAGAAAGAAAGAAAGATTAGGTAGAAAGAAAGAAAGATTAGGTAGAAAGAAAGAAAGAAAGAAAGAAAGAAAGAAAGAAAGAAAGAAAGAAAGAAAAAAGATTATTTAGAAAGAAAGAAAGAAAGAAAGAAAGAAAGAAAGAAAGAAAGAAAAAAGATTAGTTAGAAAGAAAGAAAGAAGGAAAGAAAGAAAGAAAGAAAGAAAGAAAGAAAGAAAGAAAGGTAGAAAGAAAGAAAGATTAGGTAGGAAGAAAGAAAGAAAGATTAGGTAGAAAGAAAGAAAGATTAGGTAGAAAGAAAGAAAGAAAGATTAGGTAGAAAGAAAGAAAGAAAGAAAGAAAGAAAGAAAGAAAGAAAGAAAGAAAGAGAAAGAAAGAAAGAAAGAAAGAAAGAAAGAAAGAAAGAAAGAAAGAAAGAAAGAGATTAGTTAGAAAGAAAGAAAGAAAGATTAGGTAGAAAGAAAAAGAAAAAAGAAAGATTAGGTAGAAAGAAAGAAAGAAAGAAAGATTATGTAGAAAGAAAGAAAGAAAAAAGAAAGAAAGATTAGGTAGAAAGAAAAAAGAAAGAAAGGTAGAAAGAAAGAAAGATTAGGTAGGTAGAAAGAAAGAAAGAAAGAAAGAAAGAAAGAAAGAAAGAAAGAAAGAAAGAAAGAAAGAAATTAGTTAGAAAGAAAGAAAGAAAGAAAGAAAGATTAGGTAGAAAGAAAAAGAAAAAAGAAAGATTAGGTAGAAAGAAAGAAAGAAAGAAAGAAATAAAGAAAGAAAGAAATTAGTTAGAAAGAAAGAAAGAAAGAAAGAAAGATTAGGTAGAAAGAAAAAGAAAACAGAAAGATTAGGTAGAAAGAAAGAAAGAACGAAAGATTATGTAGAAAGAAAGAAAGAAAAAAGAAAGAAAGATTAGGTAGAAAGAAAGAAAGAAAAAAGAAAGAAAGGTAGAAAGAAAGAAAGATTAGGTAGAAAGAAAGAAAGAAAGAAAAAGTAGAAAGAAAGAAAGAAAGAAAAGAAATAAGAGAAAGAAAAGAAAGATAGAAAGAAAGAAAGAAAGAAAGAAAGAAAGAAAGATTAGGTAGAAAGAAAAAGAAGAAAGAAAGAAAGAATAGAAAAAGAAAAGAGAAAGAAAGAAAGAAGAAGAAAGAAAAGAAAGAAAAGAAAGAAAAGAAAGAAAGAAATAGTAGAAAGAAAGAAGAAAGAAAGAAAGAAAGATTAGGTAGAAAGAAGAAAGAAAGAAAGAAAGAATTAGAGAGAAGAAAGAAAGAAAGAAAGAAAGAAAGAAAGAAAGAAAGAAAGAAAGAAAGACAGAAAGAAAGAAGAGAAGAAAGAAAGAGATAGAAAGAAAGAAAGAAAGATTAGGTAGAAAGAAAGAAAGAATAGAGAAAGAAAGAAAGAAAAAAGAAAGAAAGAAAGTTGAAAGAAAGAAAGAAAGATTAGGTAGAAAAAAAAGAAAGAAAGAAAGAAAGAAAGAAAGAAAGTAGAAAGAAAGAAAGAAAGATTAGTTAGAAAGAAAAAAGAAAGAAGAAGATTAGTTAGAAAGAAAGAAGAAAGAAAGAAAGAAAGATTAGGTAAAAGAAAAGAAAGAAAGAAAGAAAGATAGAAAAAAAAGAAAAAAGAAAAGAAATAGAAAGAAAGAAAGAAAGAAAGAAAGAAAGTATTAGAAAGAAAGAAAGAAAAGAAAGAAAGATTAGGTAGAAAGAAAGAAAGAAAAGATAGAAGAGAAAGAAAGAAAGAAAGAAAGAAAGAAAGAAAGAAAGAAAGATAGGTAGAGAAAGAAAGAAAGAAAGAAAGAAGTAAGAAAGAAAGAAAAGAAAGAAAGAAAGATAGAAAGAAAGAAAGAAAAAAGAAAGATAGGAGAAAGAAAGAAAGAAAGAAAGATAGAAAGAAAGAAAGAAAGATTAGTAGAAAGAAAAAGAAAAAGAAAAGAAAGAAAGATAGTATAGAAAGAAAAAGAAAAGAAAGATTAGGTAGAAAGAAAGAAAGAACGAAAAGATTAGGTAGAAAGAAGAAAGAAAGAAAGAAAGAAAGAAAGAAAGATAGGAAGAAAGAAAGAAAGAAAAAAGAAAGAAAGGTAGAAAGAAAGAAAGAAAGAAAGAAAGAAAGAAAGAAGAAAGAAAGAAAGAAATTAGTTAGAAAGAAAGAAAGAAAGAAAGAAAGAAAGAAAGAAAGAAAGATTAGGTAGAAAGAAAAGAAAAAAGAAAGATTAGGTAGAAAGAAAGAAAGAAAGAAAGAAAGATAGAAGAAAGATAGAAAGAAAGAAAAGAAAGATATAGATAGAAAGAAAGAAAGAAAAGTTAGAAAGAAAGAAAGAAAAGAAAGAAAGAAAGGAAAGAAAAAGAAAAAAGAAAGATTAGGTAGAAAGAAAGAAAGAAAGAAAGAAAGAAAGAAAGAAAGAAAGAAAGAAAGAAAGATTAGGTAGAAAGAAAGATTAGGTAGGTAGAAAGAAAGAAAGAAAGAAAGAAAGAAAGAAAGAAAGAAAGAAAGAAAGAAAGAAAGAAATTAGTTAGAAAGAAAGAAAGAAAGAAAGAAAGATTAGGTAGAAAGAAAAAGAAAAAAGAAAGATTAGGTAGAAAGAAAGAAAGAAAGAAAGAAAGAAAGAAAGAAAGAAAGAAAGAAAGAAAAAAGAAAGATTAGGTAGAAAGAAAGAAAGAAAAAAGAAAGATTAGGTAGAAAGAAAGACAGAAAGATTAGGTAGAAAGAAAGAAAGAAAAAAGAAAGAAAGATTAGGTAGAAAGAAAAAAGAAAGAAAGTAAGAAAGAAAGAAAGAAAGAAAGAAAGAAAGAAAGATTAGGTAGAAAGAAAGAAAGATTAGGTAGAAAGAAAGAAAGAAAGAAAGAAAGAAAGAAAGAAAGAAAGAAAGAAGAAAGAAAGAAAGAAAGAAAGAAAGAAAGATTAGGTAGAAAGAAAGAAAGAAAAAAGAAAGAAAGAAAGAAAGGTAGAAAGAAAGAAAGATTAGGTAGAAAGAAAGAAAGATTAGGTAGAAAGAAAGAAAGACTAGGTAGAAAGAAAGAAAGAAAGATTAGTTAGAAAGAAAAAAAGCAAGATTAGTAAGAAAGAAAGAAAAGTAAGAAAGAAAAAAGAAAGAAAGATTAGTTAGAATGAAAGAAGAAAAAAGAAAGATTACTTAGAAAGAAAGAAAGAAAAGTAAGCAAGAAAGAAAAGAAAGATTAGTTAGAAAGAAAGAAAAAGAAAAAAGATTTGTTAGAAAGGAAAAGAAAAAAGAAA